>JAGFNQ010002316.1:26462-140030 GCA_024364735.1 Boesenbergia rotunda | reverse complement strand
TGAATGGTGTCGTCACACATTTCCTGGAGGTGCACCATCTGCCAGTACTGCACCGGGATCTATTATTCCTGATGACAACACTATGGATGATCCCATGCAGGACACTGACCCCCCCCCCCCCCCGCTGACGATTGACTGTACTCTCTGCTTGTTTGGTGATTTCAGACTATTTGACGGATCTGTCCGTCCTGACTCTTGCCTGTTATGGTGTGATGTTGACTTTGATGCGTGGATATGCATCTACTTGTTTGTTTGGATTATTGTTTATGCGCTTGACTGTGACTAGATTTCGCATTATGATGCATTTGACATTTTGCATAGATTCTATCTTTACCTATCATGTTTAGGATGTTGGCTTATATGTGCTCACATGATTACTATCTGTCTGTATGCCTCATTCTATATTGCTATGTTCATACTGATGATGCCATGTTCATATGCTGCATGTGATTGCTATATCTTGATCTATCTTTTTCACATGATGTCATATGTTTATCAAAAATTCAAATCGTATCTTTGTTGTTTTGGGATACCCCTAGGATTGAGGGGGAGTATGGTTAAACTTAACACCCCTCTAGACCCTTTTCGGTGTTTGACAAAGGGGGAGAGTGTTGGTTGGTTAAGTTTAGGATGATTATAGTGTAGGGGGAGGATCTTAATTCCCCTATGATTCTGAAAGTTAAGTTGAGAAATTGATTGAGAATCCCTAAACTTAAAATAGGATTGTCAAACAACAAAAAGGGAGAGATTGTTGATGCAGTCTAACCCTGATTGTTGTTTGGTGTTGACATCGATTTTAGTTTAGGTTGATGATTATGAGTATGGTTAAGTCCTGATCGGGGATTAGGCATGTTATGGAAAATCCTAGCTTGGAGGGCTAGGTGTTTGGAAAATCCTAACCTGGAGGGTTAGGTATGGAAAATCCTAGCTTGGAGGGTTAGGTGTTGAAAAGTCCTAATTCGAAAGGTTGGGTGAAAATTCCTAGCTTGGAGGGCTAGGTGAAAAGTCCTAACTTGGAGGTTAGGTGAAAAGTCCCAACATGGAGGGTTAGGTGAAAATCCTAGCTTGGAGGGTCAGGTCCTAGCTTGGAGGGCTAGGTGTGGAAAAGTTCTAACTTGGAAGGTTGGGTGAAAAGTCCTAGCTTGGAGGGCTAGGTGAAAAGTCCTAACTTGGAGGGTTAGATGCAAAGTCCCAACTGGAGGGTTAGGTGAAAAATCCTGGCTTGGAGGGTCAGGTCCTAGCTTGGAGGGCTAGGTTGGATGAAACCCTAGCTTGGAGGGCTAGGTTGGATGAAACCCTAGCTTGGAGGGCTAGGTTGGAGCCCCTGGATCGGTCTGGTGACCGATCAGGGAGTTGGCACGGTGCTCCTTCGTGGATCGGTCTGGTGACCGATCCAGCGATGACTGATCGGTCTGGTGACCGATCAGGGAGTATGCGTTTCACCCACTGCTTGGCTCCTGATCGGTCTGGTGACCGATCAGGGAGCACACAGTGAGGTTGAGTTCCCCTGCTAATCTGCTCCTGATCAGTCTGGTGACCGATCTGGAACACTGTGCAGATCGTTCTGGAGAACGATCCAGCGTCGCGAGTTCCTCACTATGATCGATCCGGACGGAGCCTGATCGGTCTGGTCATGACTTGATCGGTCTGGTGACCGATCAGGAGGCTCCCTGATCGGTCCGGTGACCGATCAGGAGGTTTAGATTGCGAAGCTCAGAAATCGCCCATCAAAGGGGTGGATCGGTCTGGTGATCGATCCACAACCTGGGATCGGTCTGGTGATCTGTCCAGGAGAGTCCCAGAGAAATCGCAATTTCTGATTGAGTGTTGGGGACCGATCAGGACGGAGCCTGATCGGTCTGAACCCAGCCTGATCGGTCTGGTGATCGATCAGGAGGCTCTCTGATCGGTCTGGTGACCGATCACTTTAATTCAAAATGCACTGTCAGACGCTCTGATCGCGTCTGAACGTATCCGATTCTCTGCGCTTAATCTCTGATGTTTGATTTTCTATTTGATATACTGCTCTAATGATCTGATTAAGCTGCAGGTGACAGGGAAGGATTCAAACACCTAAGGAGAGTCAAAGGTGGCCTTTCCTTAGAGCAGGTTTGTCCGTTTTCCATCTCAGGTTGCAACGGCTGGAGCTGCAGATTGGAGCTGCTGACTGGAGCTTGGCTGACGGAAGCTCAGGGAGTCCAGGGAGAGCTCAGTGGTACCTGGCGTTGGCAGGTAAGCAGCTGGAGGCTGCTGTGAGATGGTGTCACCTGTGCTCAGTGGAGAAACAAAAGGCGTAGTGGAGAAGAGCAGAGAAAAAGAGTTTTTGTGAAGAAGAGTTTGCGAAACGATTTTCTGGCTTGTTCTTGCTGCGCGATTGTGTTCTCCACATCCTTGCTTGTGTGTTCTGTGATCCCATCATCTTGAGCAAGCAATTGTAATCAGTGAAACGACCATCCCTTGCTTGAGCACTTGGAGGAAGGAACAAGAGGCTTTGAGTCTGACAGCGAGAAGACACGGGGAAAGGGTTCTTGCGTGAGATCGTCGCTGGGTGGAGCTCGGGAAATGCTTGCTGTGTTCTTGTCTTTGCTAAGTGCTAAGTAAGATCTTTCTTGTGTTTCATTGTGCTTAAAACTATATCCTTGATTGAAACGCTGTGGAGAGGTTTCTCCACCGAGAAGGAGGTTGCTTTCTATCCGGTGTTCACCGGGGCTTGATCTGCCGACGATCAAGGGATCGCCCACCTTACGGGCATGTTAAGGAGTAGGGGCAAGTTATCCCCGAACCTTGTAAACCCTCTTTATTAGCGATCTTTCTAGTTGTGTTAGTTTGCTTTCATTTTCTGTTTTTCTGCACACTCTGTGTTTGCTACTTCCGCTGTGCTACTAACAAATCTAAGTGCAGAAATTCGATAAGTGTCAAAGTCCAAGTAGTTGGCTATATTCACCCCCCTCTCTAGCCATCCGGGTTCCAACAATCATCAATACGGACAACATGGTAAACATACATACCACTAGAATCATGATCCATCAATCACCTATATCTATAGGTATAAAATGACTTAACAAGTATCCACCAAACATCGTGTACCATAATCGATAACACTAATAGTCTACACCACATGTCCATACCTTACAAGTTATAGGCAGTCAAAATGTTAATCCAATAGTACACCATACCTGTGAATAAGTACCACAACATATGCATAATCTATATGATAACTCCTATCGTACATACCATACATGTGTGCATATTACAGAGCATGAATAGCAAAAGCTAAGATTGTCTGAACGAAAACAGACCATTCAAAGGTCAAGCACGCAAGTATCAAGTACAGGATAAAAATATAAATAGAGTCAAGGTAAAACAACCTAATTCGTAATAAAACCATCCATGCACTAAGGTAAATAAATTACATGGGCCAAGAAAGAAATATCCGCCTTTAATGTAGATCATTGTAACAGTCTTCAAGTCCGTGAAATCACCTCCAGCTCGAATCTTACTAAGATACGAAGTAGAACTAAAAATCTACAATCAACGCATCATCCTATTAATTTATCTAAATTAATTATGGATTAATTACTTAATCGATTATTTATTCCATCTAACCAATACATAACATCAAACTTTAATTCAGTCATCCAATACAATAAATCTTGTTAACATGTTTCAATATAACCCCCTTCACTTGTTAACCTAACAATAGGAATTAATCAACTATCAATAAAAAAAATGATTAACGAGGTTCGATAATGTCGAACCTCGGGTGACCGGCCCGATCTCACAGAAATTATCCACTGGCTATCAGGATAAATCAGGAAGTGCTCGTAGCGGGCAGTCCAGAAGCCCAACATCTCAGGATTCTCGCCCCATTTGGAAGAAAAATTCCTGCAAAATATGTCGTAGCTAGGAATCAAATCAAGAATTCCTGAGATAACAACTAGTCACCCTTCTGCAACTATCAATCAAGAATTAAGCCAACTATTACCTAATCCATTAATCAATGCATCAATACCTCTATCGACTAAATCCAATTGAAATGAACAATCTAACTGAACTTATCTCCTCCCTACTTCTTCCCTGACGTCCCAGTGGTGACCGGAGCAATCAGAACTGACAATTGGGCAGAGGGCAGCAGTGGCTCTATTAGAGATCTGATCCGAATGGTCGTTGACTGCGATAACACATGAAGTTGTGTCCCGCAGCGGCTATTCTTCGTCATCGGCTCATCTCTTAAGAAGTGTCTCACAGGGGTCATTGTTGGCTGGGCTATCGGAAGAAGCAACCGGCCAATAGTAGTCACGAGGTTGAGGTGTTGCATCGATGACAATGGGGCTAGACGACGGCGCACAGGGGCAGGGTCTCGCGATGATTGATAGTAGAAGGGGGATCGGGAGGTGGTTTCTCTCACCATGGTTGGCGATGAGCAATCGACGATGAAGAGGGCAGATCACCATTGCTTGCTCGGGTTACGTCGATTGGGGGAAAGAAGAGAGGGTGACGACGGTGAGATCACTATTGAGGGAAGAGGATCGGGTGGATTGCTTGCTGCCGGCGATGAAACAATGATCCAGAGGAAGGGAAGAGATCTCAAGAGAGGAGAGATCAGATCTGGGAGTGGGGTAGTGGCAGCATCGAGGTAACGACTGGTGGCGATCGAAAAAATGATTAACGAGGTTTTTCCAACCTCGGGTGACCGGCCTGGCAATGAGAATTTTCAGTTAATTTAGATCAAAACGACTTCACTGGGGATCGAACCGAGAATCACTGTTCCGTAGACCAACACCTTATCCATTGGGCCATGGAGTCCTATGACCGGTGGCGATCAAGATTTAGAAGAGAGAAGAGAGAGAGAGAGAGAGAGAGAGAGAGCACAGTTGGGAGAGATAGGCTCGGCGAAGAGGTTAGGGGAAATAGTTTAGGAAAAGAAATATAAAACATATATATTTAATCATATAATTTTTCCTCAATTAATTAGGATAATTAATACCAATTTTTTACGTACCCTTTTAACCCTATAAATACCAAAACTATCCCAAAAAATTTTAGAAAAATTCTTAAAAAATCCTAGAAATTCCTAGAAATTTTACAAGATTATTTCTTGGTTAACCCTTAGAATTTAAGTGTCATATATTTTATAATTTTTCTTCTTAACTTTAGATTTTGTAGGTCCACCATTAGATATGCTAAATTGTTCCCTAATCTCATGTGTGGTAGTCTTAGCATGAAAAGTTTTATATTTTTTTCTAAAATTATCATGCTTCTTATTTTCATGATAAATAACATTGAAATGATAGAAATTATTTCTAGCATACAAATAATCATGATTTAAATAAGTATCATTAACTAATGGTATCTTAGTCTTGACTTTGAAAGCTCTCCCTTGACTTGAGCTTCCTCTTTAGACTTTTCTTTGAAGCTTCCCTTTTGGGCATTGATTTCGGCAGTGCCCCTTTTGATTGTAAAGGAAACATACAATGTGCTCCTTACCTTTGCGAATCACGGGTAAAGCTTCCATTGATTTTTTCTTAGCTTTGAGTTTCCACTTGCCCCTTTTTCTTAGACAATTTTGGACACTTATTTTTATAGTGTCCTTTTTCTCTACAAGCAAACCATATGATATGATTTTTATTTTATCAACTAAAATTGAGCTCGTAGAGGTGACACTTTCTTCTTTTTCATTGACTTTGGATAATGACGAAGCTTTTCTTGGTTCTGATGTCAATGGTGAATTTTATTCCCCCTCAATCCTTGAGGTAGATGCCTCTTCAATCTCATCCTCGAATATTGAGCATCTCTCAATCTCCGAGTCCTTATGCATGTGAAACAAAGAGTTCCTTTCTTTGCCGTTTCGTTGAGGATAGATCTTCACGAAGTCTTGCCAATTTGCTCCATAGCTCCTTGACATATTCATACTCTCCAATCTTGTCCAAGATGATGCTCGACAATAGATTAACTAATAATTTGGTTACTTTGTTATTTGCCTCACATCTCTTGATTTGCTTTTTATTTCATTTATTTTTCTTGATGAGCTTCCCTTTACTATTTGTTGGAGCTTCAAAACCCTCCATTAGAGCAAAGTATTGCTCTATTTCTATCATGAAGAAATTTTCAATCCTTGACTTCCAAATATCGAAACTTGTCATTCAAAATGGCAGAGGTGCCCAAATATCATAACCGAGCTCTATTTTGAAGTTGAACCCCTTGATCTTGACTTTTGAAATTAGGGCTCCTTCTTTAAGTTCTTCTTCTTCTTCTAGCTCTTTGCTCTCTTGGCGATTAGTCCAAAGAAGAGTGACCTCACTCTGATACCACTTGTTAGGACCGGTAGAGAGCTAGAAGGGTGGTGAATAGCTCACTTGGCTCGTTGATGATTTGTCGCTGGAAAAGACTTGAAGCATTGCTAACACTCTTGATTTTACTTGGTATCCATCTCCTTGAGGTGACTAATCCAAGGGTCCACTCTCCTCACACTCACATCCACTATGAATGCACTCCTTTTCGAAAACAATCCAGAGGCGAAGAAGTCTCGTACAAGCTTACGAAGAATACAACAAGAAACAAGCAAATACAAAATGAAATCTTACAAGATTTACAACAATGACTCCTTACTTATCTTGCTTTCTTCTAGCTTGGCATAGCCTCTAGATCCTTAGAAATACAGCAACACCTTGTTCTAAGAACTCACAAGAAATGGCGATGAAGAGAGGAGAAGAAGTTGCGTTTAAATCTGTGGAGGAACCCCTTTATATCGCCCGATTAGGGTTCCAAATTGATTGCCCCAATCGATTCCACCTAGATCCAAACACATTTGGCCATTCAATCCTCCAATGACTTTATTTTCACTTTTCTCAAATGATTGCCCTAGTCAACTAGTTGTCAAATCAATTGACCAATCGATTCCACAACCCTCTGTTTATTTTTGACAAACAGTAGAAAACCCTACTGAATCAATTAGCCAATTGATTCAGCTCCTCCAAATCCATTGACCCAATCGATTCGACCCTTTTCCCTTCATGAGTAGACTCAGTCAGTCAACTGGCTTGGATATCTTCCATGCGCCTGGAGCATCCGTCATGTACAGATGCACAGAGCTGAGTTGCATATCTTATCACTATTATATATAGAGAGAGAGATATAGAGAAATGAAATTCTGTCCAATGCCTCCTGCACAAACATGAGTGATATCCGACATACGTGATTTGACGCAGTCGAAACTCAATTATTTTGATCTCTCACTCGCTGCATGCAACAACTTTTCAATTTCTATTTAAATTAAAATAAAATTCTCGCTTCTCTCTCCTTTGATTATATGCAACAATCACTATGGTTTTTATTTTTAAAAACAAGTAGCAGCTATTGATAGTAGCTCCTACAGTGTGTAATAGCTACTTGATAGTAACTACTATATATTGTAGCAACTACTGACAGTAGCTGCTATAACATGTAACAACTACTCGACAATAGCTGCTACAATAAAGTAAACTTTCAAAATCATAACTTTTGACTCAAATATCAGAATAAGATGATTTTTTAAAAAATTATAGATATATGAATGAGCATCGATTAAAAAAATATAATTTTGATATCTGAGTCAAAAGTTATGACCTTCAAAAGTTTACTACAGCTGCTACATAGTTGTAGCGGTTACTGAGAGTAGCTGCTACTACGTATAGCAGCTAAATAGCTGTTATAACATAGTAAAGTTTCAAAAACCATAACTTTTAACTTGAAAATTAGAATGGGACATTTTTTTGAATTATAGATCTCTATCAAGCTTTGATTAAAAAAATCGTCTCATTGTAATATCCGAGTCAAAAGTTATAGTGTTCAAATTTTGCTATATAATTATAGCAGCTATTGTCGAATAGCTACTACACGTTGTAGTAGCTACTAGCTACTGCATAGTAGCTACTACAATGTGTAGCAGTTACTGTCGAGTAGCTACTACATGTTGTAATAGCTACTATTGAATAGTTGCTACAACTATATAACTGTTATAATTGTATAGTAAACTTTTAAAGACTATAACTTTTGACTCAAATATTAGAATGAAATACTTTTTTTAATAGAAACTGAAGGATCGATGTGGGCGTGCAGAGGGGGGGTGAATGCACTTTCTTTTGATCGTTTGATCTCTACACAGATGTTAGCGCAGCGGAAATAATATGCAAAAGAAATAACAATGCTAACAACCTGATTTTAGTTGGTATCCACCCCGGTCGGGTGACTAATCCAACAATCCGTCGGTGGATCAAACCCCGGATAACCTTCGGCTAGAACTTGTCGCTCCTTGTGGGTGGAAAAACCTCGCCACAACACCAAGGACACTTCCTGAGTATATAAGACTACTAACTTGCCCTATCCAAGCATGTTTCGTCAAGAAACTAAGCCACCACGAAGTCCTCCTTAAATAGGACTCGAGGCTAATTTCTCACTACCAGTCGACTGCCCCCAAGGCAGTCGACTGGTGCCAGCCAAATTCGACCATTGACACTCCCAACGTTCGAATTTGCCATCTCACCAGCCACCTACCAGTCGGCTGCCCCCAGGGTAGTCGACTGGTCCCTAGCTGAAACCCTTCCCGAGTACATTCACACGGCACTCGACCCTTACGACTTGACTGACTCCTCTTCCGCAGCCTCGACTGTTGCTTTCGTGCCCTCTTCATCTTCGACCCTCGTCCCTCGGATGTGCACGCAAGCCTCCAACTTGCCTCCATGCCACTCTTCACGTACGCCTCGAAGTCTGCGCCCATCAGCTCATCGTCCCTACACTCCATGGTCCCTCAGATACGCACGCCAGCCTCCAGTTGGCCTCCATGCCATCCTTCACCGTACTGAGGCCGTCCAGTCAGGTCTATATGCGTAACTTATACAACCTGCACACTCAACATACGCATATCAAATACAAGGGTAAACCTAACTTAAACCCTTTGTCCAAACATCAAAACCCATGGTCACTCCGGACCATCTTAGGGCTGATTGCTCCAACAGAAACTTGTTTAGAAATTTATAATTAAAAAATCATCTTTTTTTGATATCTGAGTCAAAGTTATGATTTTTGAAAATTTGCTATGTTATAGCAACTATTGTCGAGCAACTGCTACATATTGTAACAACTACTATCAAATAGCTGTTACTGATTTTTAAAAATCAGTACCACAATAATTGTTCATATAATAAAGGAGAGAGAAGAGATAATTTCATTTTAATTGAAGATCAGGAAAGAGAGAAAATTTGTTGCATACAGTGGAAAGAGGGATTAAAATAATTGGGTTTTAATCGCGTTAGATCACCTACATCAGATGTCGCTCATGGTGGCAAAAAGCGATTAGCTTGCCCCAGTGCCCCGGCCAACCCGTCCTAGGGCCAACACGGAAGGGGTAAATCACGAAGGTTACTAGCTCGTATGTTATGGTTAGAGCGTGGGAAGGACGGACACATTGGCTTTGCCAAGTTTTGACCCTTATACCTCAAGATGGAAATACCCATATGTTAACATCCTGTAGGAATATCAGATGTCGTTCATGATATCTTATGGTCTTCTGTCTGCCCTCGGGCTCTTTATTTTTGTTTACTTCGATGGGAAACAAATAAAAAGGTTAGCCAAGTTACAGAATATCAATGATGTGCAATTTTGATTGTTTTGTTAGTTTGTGATGTGGGGAGTTCTAGGTCCCTCATCTACATACGATAAGTCCTAGTCAAACAGCTGATGTGGACCTACAGTAAGACACGTGGCCATAGGAGTTCCAAGGATAGTAGACTATTCATGGAAGTCTCAATCAGTCGATTGGCCAATGACTCCATACAACCGCTCGGCCAACGACTCCATACGGTCACTCGACCAACAACTCCATATGGCCGCTCGGCTAATAACTCCATACGACCGCTCGACATACCAATCCATATGGTCGCTCGACCTATCACTTTTCACGCTCGCTCGACCTACAACATCCTACGGTCGATGGGCCTGCCACCCCATATGGTTGATTAGCAGGTCATTTCATATGACCAATCTGCATATCATGTCTACTAGTAGATCAACACAAGGTATCAATCTTAATGTCCTTGCATACGCCTAAACATGCCCAATCGGCTGACATACTCCTTTCCTTGGATCACTTTAGATTCTTGAGCAAGAGCCTAATCAGCCATCTCTCATGGGCCTTAACCTAGCTATTCTATTGGACCAATTGGGCCTCCTCCATTGAGGTCTCTCCATTGGGCCTCTTGGTAAGCATTATGAAGGGTCGCTATTTGCCACCTCAATTAAGACCAAGATGACATCTTACCCTACCACTTCATTAAAAACTGACCTACTTCCTTGACAGAAGCAGTTGCTCAGATAGTTTGCAAGTCCAATACGTAGCTGCTCAGTGGCTCAATGGCCTAAACGCTAACCTGCTCAGGTTATCATTAATCTCATCATTCATAGGCCCCTCCTTGACATAACCTCTCTGTTACAAGCATATGTGACACCGTGATGGTGGAGAATCACCAAAGGTGCACATTTATATAAGGGTCCCTCCTCTATGGTGCAGATATGCGAGATCCCCTTTCTTCTTCTACTTTACTACTTTGACATTTTCTGACTTTAGCTTTGTAGTACCTATGCCGGGGAACCCCTGGCCTTGCTTTTGACCTCTTTTGGTTTCCTCTCAGAAGTCTTCCAGCGATCATCTCAACTAGCTTCAAGTCTTTCACAAGTCCACATTGTTGTTGTATTGGCCTTCATTAGTGATACGTTATTCATTGTAGATCGAGGACTGGATCAAATTGGCGCCATCTGTGGGAAACTTTATTTCCTTGCCTAATCCTTGACATTGAGAATGGCATTCCAATAACAACAAGACAAATACAATTTCTCATGATGATTTGGAGCTTCTGATAGCCGCTAGGGCCTAGCTCTTGGTGCAGCAATATCAACAGCCCGGTAGTTCTATGCCCCCAGCTCCTGGTGTTTCTGTGACAACCCCCCAGGAAGGAGATTCAGCAGGGAAACAAATGTAATTTTCCCGATCCCTCCTCCGATCGGAGGATCGAGGAGATACAGCTGACCGTATGGACACTACTTCCTCCGGTCATAGGAAGAAGGATAACCGCAAGGGAAAAGTGTCGGCCGAGCGGCAATCTCTCGATCGTCCAAATGTGCCTTTCTCAAGAGAAATCTTGGAAGACCCTTTGTCGCACCGTTTCAAAGACATTACTATCCCAGAATATGCCAGAACCACAAACTCGGAGGAGCATATCATGAAGTTTGAAAATGCAGTCATACTTCATCAACTCTCTAATGGACTGAAATGTAGAGTTTTTCAAACCACCCTTTCGGGCCCCTGCACAGCATTGGTTTGATTGACTGCCGCATGGTTTAATATGCAATTTCAAAGAATTTAGGAGCATCGTTTTGCAACACTTTGCTAGTAACAAGAGATGTCACAAGACTAACCTAAACCTTTTCTCTATGAAGCAAGGCCCCAAGGAATATCTTTCGGCATATATTAACATGTTCAACCAAGTGGCCATGGACATTCCTACTGCCACACAAGAGATATTGATTAGCTCCTTTTCTCAAGGAATTATTGATGGGGACTTTTTTCGATCTATGGTGAGAAAGCCCCCGAAGAGTTTCGATAATCTTCTAAGAAGGAACTCTAGCTATATCAATATCGAAGAGGCACAAGCTGCTCGGTGGTGGAGACTATGACAACTCTGCCACAGCAAAGCACCAAGCCAAACCTATCAATTGGCTCATTGAGAGGCCCTCGACCAGCTCCCAATAATAGGGAAGGTAGCCAAAGACATATTCAGCAAGTGGAGAATGTTCATAACAATCAAGCAAGCGGAAATCAATGGAGGCCATATTGTACCTTCCATCGCACTAATACTCACAACACCAGCAACTATCAACAGTTGGCATGAGAACAAGCTAGACAGGCCAATCGGACTCAAGAAACACAGCAGTAGGCCCCTCCGAACGGGCATCAGAATAATCACCCCCATTCGGAGGATGAATTCAACATGCTCCGACAGTTGATCGGGCACCTCTTCCAGCCGATCAGTCGTATGCTAATTCTCCTCCCATTGATGAAGAACAAGAGAATAGGTGTAATGCCACCCAAGGGGATAAATATTATTTATAGTGGTCCCACATATGGGGATACCAGTCAAACCAGGAAAGCTCAAGTTCAACGGTTAGAAATTTATGAAATTGGAATAAGTTCTGCTCAAGCTACTAGTCCACAAATCACTTTTGGACCCCAGTATCAATAGAAGGTTGAAGTTCCACATGAGGATGCTCTGGTCATCATGGCGGTCATTGCTAATTATGAAGCGTACCACACTTTTGTAGACACCGACAGTTTGGTTAATGTCATTTTCAAGCAGGCCTTCAATCAACTACAAATTGGCACGATCAAGCAGCAGCCAGTGGCCACCCCCTTTATGGACCCACTGGGAATGAAGTATTGTCGATCGACAAAATTAAATTAGACATCTCTCTAGGGGAAGAACCTTTAAAGAAGGTGCGAAGATCTACCTTTTTGGTGGTAGATACACCATCTGCCTATAATACCATCTTAGGCTTACCTGTATACAATGCCTTTAGGGTTGTGATAGCTCATTTCTATTTAAAACTTAAATTCCCTGATGGTAGTCAGGTAGGAGAAGTGCGAGGAGACCAACTTGTGGCTCATCATTGTTATGTAAATGATGTAAAAGTGGGATCTCATAAGGCTTCACGAAACTCCATTGATTAATGAAATATTAGTTTTTGTTCGTCTTTGTCTGAGCTGGTGAAGAAAAAGGAAGAAATACAAGTTGATCTGGCTCGTCCAGAGGCCAAGGTCAAAATAGTTGTTGATCTACCTCCTACCATGCGGCAAGAGCTTATCAGTTGTCTCTCTCAGAACAAAGATATTTTTGCATGGTCCCTACAAGAGTTAGAATGTATTTTCATAGAGATCGTGGAACACAAATTGCATGTGATCTCAATGCATGGCTCGTCAAGTAAAAAAAAAGTGATTTCAGTGTAGAACAAAATCAAGTTATCTAGGCAGAAATTAATTAGTTATTAAGGGTTGGGCATATTCAAAAAGTACAATTTTCTGCTTGGCTAGCTAATGTGGTGCTTGTGCTAAAACCCAATGACAAATGGCGAGTTTGTATTAATTTCAGAGATCTAAATAGGGCTTGCTCCAAGGATTGCTACCCCCTACCAAGAATTGTTCAGATGGTTGATTCTACAGTCGATAGCAAATTTATATGTATGTTGGTTGTCTATCGAGGATATCATCAAGTACCCTTGGCTAGAGAAGATCAAGAAAATGTTAGTTTTATCACCTCATAAGATACATATTGTTATACATGTTGATGCAGTCTGACCTGATTTTTGTTTTGGTGTTGACACCGATTTACGTTTAGGTGAGTGAGTAAATTCGACTTAAGTCCTGGTTGGGGACTGGGCATGAAATTCCGGTGAGTGAAGGCGGGTCCTGGTGAGTGAAGCCAGGTGATGGAAACCCCGGTGAGTGAAGCCGGGTTCCGGTGAGTGAAGCCGGGTGACTGAAATCCCGGTGAGTGAAGTCGGGTCCCGGTGAGTGAAGCTGGGTGACCGAAATCCCGGTGAGTGAAGTCGGGTCCTGGTGAGTGAAGCCGGGTGATTGAAACCCCGGTGAGTGAAGCCGGTTCGCGGTGAGTGAAGCCGGGTGATGGAAATCCCGGTGAGTGAAGCCAGGTGACTGAAATCCCGGTGAGTGAAGTCGGGTCCCGATGAGTGAAGCCGGGTCCCGATGAGTGAAGCCGGTTGACCGAAACCTCGGTGAGTGAAGCCGGGTCCCGGTGAGTGAAGTCGGGTGATGGAAATCTCGATGAGTGAAGCCGGGTCCCGGTGAGTGAAGCTGGGTCCTAGCGAGTGAAGCTATGTGACCGAAACCATGGTGAGTGAAGCCAGGTCCTAGTGAGTGAAGCTAGGTTGAATGAAGTCCCCGTGAGTGAAGCTGGGCACGGAGTCTTGGTCCGGGGGACTAGAATGAGTCAGAGAAGGCTATGGAGCCTGTTCTCTAGACTTAGGGGTTGAATTGGTCGAAGCTAGATCGGTCTGGAGACCGATCAGGAGTTGGCACGAGCTCCCTTGTTAATGGATCGGTCTGGTGATCGATCCAGGGACTCTGATCGGTCTGGTGAACGATCAGGAAGAAAATAGAAGCATTCTGTGTGGCGGATGTTTGGCTTTTGATCGTTCTGGTGAACGATCAGTACAGAAACCGGATCGGTCGATCTGACCGATCAGGATCAATCTATCTGCACCCTGACCGATTAGGATGGCTCCTAATCGGTCAGGTGACCGATCAAGTGTGTGGTTCCTGCGGGTTGTGGCTTGAAATAGAAGCAAACTGCTCGATCGATCAGAGTGACCAATCCACATCCCTGATCGGTCAGGGTGACCGATCACAAAGTCACTGGATCGATCAGGAGGTGACCTGATTGTTCATGGTCATCACTGATCGGTCTGGTGACCGATCAATGTTTGAACTTTAATTTGAAAACGTTGTCAGATCGCTCTGAATCACTCTGATCTCTTCTGTTACTCTGTTGATTCTTTCTGATTTGCTATGCTAAGCTTCTGTTGAGTGTGCAGACGTTACAGGGATGACTCAAATGGAGAAGGAGGGTCAACTAGAGACTTTCGCTTCGTCAGGTTTGTTCGTTTTCCCTTCGCAGGATTCAACGGCTTCTGGCGCGGGCTGGCAACTAGCTGGTGCAGCGGCGACTGACCTGAGGCTCAGCTGAAGTGGTTTTAGTGGACTGAGCCCAGTAGAGGTCAGTGGATCAGTGATGATGAAGCTGATCAGAGGTTGTAGACACACCGGGTGAGCAGACGCTTAAGAGGAAGCTGGGAAGAAGAGGAGCGAAGTAGAACGAACAGTAAACAAGAGAAGTTTTGCTGGGTTGTTTGAGCTCTCTGTAAAGTTTCTTGCTTGAGCATTCATCTGTGTGTGAGCTATCCTTCTTTGTCTCGTGAACTTAACTGTTATCCTACTGAGACATTTGTGGAGAGGTTTCTCCACCGAGAAGGAGGCTCTATTCTATCCGGGGTTCCGGGGCTTGATCTGCCGACGATCAAGGAATCGCCCACCTCACGGGCACGCCAAGGAGTAGGGGCAAGTTATCCCCGAACCTTGTACATCCTCGTGTTAGTGCTGGTTTGGTTTGTTCTTCATTTTTGCATTTCTGTTTGTCTCTGTATTGTTTCCGCTGCTGCTAACCTAAGTGCAGAAAAGTTCAAAGAGCCAAGTTTTTGTGTGGCTGGCTATTCACTCCCCCCTCTCTAGCCATCCAAGGTCCAACAAGTGGTATCAGAGCCTGGGGCTCTTCTCAAACGGACTAACACCCGAGAGCTTACAACAATGGCTTTGAGAGAAGGATTCAACACCAATCGACCGCCTTTCTTCGATGGGGCTGATTTCCAATATTGGAGATCACGTATGGAGTATTACCTCAAGACGAACATCGACATGTGGTTCTCTGTGAAGGAGGGTTTCATCCCTCCAAAAGATGCTGAGGGAAAAGAGTTGGACTTCTCAAGGTGGTCGGCAGAACAGATAAGAAAGGGAGAAGCCGATGCAAAAGCTGTGGTCACCCTGCAGTGTGAGATGACCATGGAGCAGTTGATTAAGGTGGGTCCTTTCACTAGTGCCAAGGACCTATGGAACAAGCTCATCGAGCTTCATGAAGGCACCCAGGATTCAAGGATAGCCAAGAGGGATCTTTTCCTCAATCAACTACAAAACCTCACCATGAAGGAGTCCGAAACGGTAAGTGAACTCCATGGCTGGTTCAAAGAAGTACTTAACGATTTACACTCCATTGATGAGAAGGTCGAAAATCGCGACCTTGTAAGGTATGTCCTCAAATCCTTCCCTAGGAATGCCTTGTGGTCATCCATGGTGGATGCTTACAAGGTTTCCAAGGATCTTTCATTTGTTAAATTAGAGGATTTATTTTGCGAAATGGAACTACATGAGATCGCTAACCAAAGCCCAAAGGAGAAGGGTGTGGCTTTTGTGGCAGGGGGTAGAAGAAAGAAGAAGAAGAAGAAGGAGGAGGAGGAGAAGAGCTACTGTCACGTGGCCTTCATGGCCTTAGAAGAGTCAACCAAGGAGAGTGGAGACGAATCAAGTGACTTCTCAACCGCGGCTTCATCATCTTCGGATGATGAAGAGGTAATCTCTCCGGAGTTAGATAAATGCTATAAGACCATTGCATGCTTAACTGATTTATTAAAGAAATCTAAGAACAAAGTAAAATCATTGAAATTAGAGGTAGAACAATTGAAAACTTCTAAGGATGATAACTTAGATGATTTGGCTGTTAGGGTTCTTGAGGATGAGAACAAGGGCCTAAAGAGTGAGGTTGAGAAACTTAAGAATTTTCTTGAGAAATTCTCAACTAGCTCCAAGACCCTAGATATGATCTTAAATTCTCAAAGAGCAGTCTACAATAAGGTTGGTTTAGGTTACCGACCTAAAGAACCAAGCTTCATGTCATTAATATCTAGAACCCATATTGGATCACCAAATGATTCTAGGGTTCATGGACTTAAGAAGAAAATGACTAAGGCATGGGTGTCAAAGACCTTCATTGTAGACGCATTAGGTCCCAAAATTTGGGTACCTAAAACCTCTATATTTCGAATTGTATAGCTTTGGTTGAGGGGGAGCATCTATCAACACAAGTTGTTGATATGTGGGTGCTCCAAACACTTGATCGAAGATAAATTGTTATTCACTACAACAAGAGGTCTAAGTTAGATTTTTCTTTGGAATTGCCTGCATTTAGAGAATTTAGACAACTTAATGTTTTTGTGATCTATAATTTGAATTTTCTGAAACTCTCTAAATTAAATAGATACATGTCTGTGAATTTTCTTATTAGTGAAATACAACTTTATGATGAATTCATTGTGATCAAAGGAGTATAAGTAGTTTCATGTCGACATTATACTATGCTTCGATTTGATACAAATCTGTTTTGGGGTTAAGACAAACTTAGATCTATGGATTATCAAAATTGGTTGAAGCAAACATGTTATAAACATACTTGGAACATAATTGATCATTCATTGTAATTGATACAAACCTGTTTTTGGTATTTTTTTTTTAAAAAAATCCATAGGAATTCTTAATTATTGATGAGGAATAAAGTTTAGTTAAGGGAACTCTTTAGAATCAATGTAATTAAATCTGATTAGTTTAGAGGTTGGAAGGGGTATTTGACACGAGAGTTTCTAGAACGTTTCAAAAACTCTCCCTGATCTGAAATTTGATCTCATCTGAAATCTAATACCGATCAGGAATCACCTCCTCCTCAGAAAAACTTTCTGTATGTAGCCTGATCGGTCCACAGACCGATCAAGGATTCTTTCGATTAGTAAGACTTCTGATCGGTCACGGTGACCGATCAAACTTATTATCCGGGTACTTATGTTCTTTATACTTGATCATTCCAAGAACAGAACATACTGATCATTCCAAGAACATACTTGGAACATACTTGATCATCCATTGGTTTTGGTACAAATCTTATACTAAGTGGATACAAATCTATTTAGGAACTGTTAAGGACTCTTGATTCTCAAGAATTTTTCTGAAGTGTCAAGTGTTAAAATGAGGTTTGATTATCAAAACAAACCTGTTTCTGAAATATCAAATTGTTAATGCAGTATGATCTGGAACGTATCAGAGTTTCAGAAATTTTTCTAAAATCTGATCGGTCCATAGATAAATCAGAAATTTTTCTGTATCAATCATCAGTCTGATGAAGCTGCGTTACTTATTGTCATATGATGCATATACATTGTTGCCATGATATATTTATGGTATATGCCTCTCATATGCAATTCAAAAATTATCCTTCATTTTATTTTGGGTTTGGTGAGAGACCCTTGTTTAAGGGGAGGTATGTTTAAACTTAATAACCATACCCTTTTCGATGTTTGACAAAGGGGGAGAGAATGGTTGATTAAGTTTAGGTTTTATTGGGTTTAATTATTGTAGGCGGAGGACTTTGATCCCCTTGCGATAATGGAAATTTGACTTCTATTGATTGCTAATACCTAAACTTAGAATCGGGTTGTCAAACAACAAAAAGGGGGAGATTGTTGATGCAATCTGACCTGATTGTTGTTTTGGTGTTGACACCGATTTAAGTTTAGGTGAGTGAGTAAATTCGGCTTAAGTCCTGGTCGGGGACTCGGCATGAAATCCCGGTGAGTGAAGCCGGGTCCCGGTGAGTGAAGCCGGGTGACTGAAATCCCGATGAGTGAAGCTGGGTCCTAGCGAGTGAAACTAGGTGATCGAAACCCTGGTGAGTGAAGCCAGGTCCTAGTGAGTGAAGCTAGGTTGAATGAAGTCCCGGTGAGTGAAGCTGGGCACGGAGTCTTGGTCCAGGGACCAGAATGAGTCAGAGAATGCTAGGAGCCTATTCTCTGGACTTAGGGTTGAATTGGTCAGAGCTGGATCAGTCTGGAGACCGATCAGGAGTTGGCACGAGCTCCCTTGTTAATGGATCGGTCTGGTGATCGATCCAAGGACTCTGATCGGTCTGGTGAATGATCAGGAAGAAAACAGAAGCATTCTGTGTGGCGTCTATTTGGCTTCTGATCGTTCTGGTGAACGATCAGTACAGAAACCTGATCGGTCGATCTGACAGATCAAGATCGATCTATCTGCATCCTGACCGATCAGGATGGCTCCTGATCGGTAAGGAAGTGACATGATCGGTCACCAGACCGATCAGGGCACAACCTGATCGGTTAGGTGACCGATCAGGTGTGTGGTTCCTGCGGGTTGTGGCTTAAAACCGAAGCAAACTGCTCAATTGATCAGAGTGACCGATCCACATCCCTGATCGGTCAGGTGAGCGATCACAAAGTCACTGGATTGATCAGGAGGTGAACTGATTGATCAGGGTCATCACTGATCGGTCTGGTGACCGATCAGTGTGAACTTTAATTTGAAAACATTGTCAGATCGCTCTGAATCACTCTGATCTCTTCTGTTACACTGCTGATTCTTTCTGATTTGCTGTGCTAAGCTTCTGTTGAGTGTGCAGACGTTACAGGGATGACTCAAATGGAGAAGGAGGGTCAACTAGAGACTTTCGCTTCATCAGGTTTGTCCGTTTTCCCTTCACAGGATTCAACGGCTTCTGGCACGGGCTGGCAACTGGCTGGTGCAGCGGCGACTGACCTGAGGCTCAGCTGAAGTGGTTTCAGTGGACTGAGCCCAGTAGAGGTCAGTGGATCAGTGATGACGAAGCTGATCAAAGGTTTCAGACGCGCCGGGTGAGCAGACGCTTAAGAGGAAGCTGGGAAGCAGAGGAGCGAAGTAGAACGAACAGAAAACAAGAGAAGTTTTGCTGGGTTGTTTGAGCTCTCTGTAAAGTTTCTTGCTTGAGCGTTCATCTGTGTATGAGCTATCCTTCTTTGTCTCGTGAGCTTAACTGTTATCCTACTGAGACGTTTGTGGAGAGGTTTCTCCACCGAGAAGGAGGCTCTATTCTATCCGGAGTTCCGGGACTTGATCTGCCGACGATCAAGGGATCACCCACCTCACGGGCACGCCAAGGAGTAGGGGCAAGTTATCCCCGAACCTTGTACATCCTCGTGTTAGCACTGGTTTGGTTTGTTCTTCATTTTTGCATTTCTGTTTGTTTCTGTATTGTTTCCGCTGCTGCTAACCTAAGTGCAGAAAAGTTCAAAGAGCCAAGTTTTTGTGTGTCTGGCTATTCACTCTCCCCTCTTTAGCCATCCAAGGTCCAACAATACAGTGATGCCCTTTGGTCTCAAAAATGCAGGGGCAATATATCAGAGACTGATGAATTGTGTCTTCCAAGAGCATATCGACAGAAATATTAAAGTATATGTAGACGATATCCTCATCAAGACTCGTCGATCAGAGGAATTTCTTAATGACATTAAAGAGACATGCTAAACACTCAGATAGTATAGATTGAAGCTTAATCTCGATAAGTATTTATTTAGGGCAAGGAGTGGCAAATTTTTTGGGTATATTGTGTTGGTGCAGGTAGCACCTAAGTCAAACCTGGGTTTTGATAATGGCAAAGGGTTCAAGAGTTAAGATGTTATTGTTGTCTAATGTATTTACTAAGTGTGCAGGAAAGAAGCCCTAGGTACATTGGGGACAAAGTCCTGGCAAAGGGCTGGGCACCGAAGACCTGCTCGGAAGGTGGGCACCGAAGACCTACTTAGAAGGTGGGCACGAAGTCCTGGCAAAGGGTTGGGCACCGAAGACCTGCTCGGAAGGTGGGCACCGAAGTCATGGTCGAGGACTGGGCATGAAGACCTGGTTAGGTGGATTAGGCAAAAGTCCAACCGGAGGAGCCGGTTGGCAAAAGGTAAACTCTCCTGAAAGGAGTAGGTGAGGACGCGTTCCCCGTCGAGGGAACAGTAGGCGTCGGTTCGACCTAGGGTTCTATTTGGGAGACCCGAAGTCAGAACCAAGACAGCTACGGCTGTAAAAATGGACTAATATTCTTGCCTTGTTTGATTTGGAACTAACCTTGGATGCAGGGACCGAAGGAGTGTGTTTCTGCAGCTCAGAACACCCCAAAGGAGAGGGGCAGGCAGCTGGGATAGGCGCCCGGGAGGTCCCGGGCGCCCAAGGTCAAAGCCAAACAAGCAGAAAGCAAGAATCACTTCGAAACCACACTGGGCTAGGTGCCCGGGAGGTCCCGGGCGCCCAAGGTCAAAGCCAAAGAGGAGTCAAACCAAAATCAGCCACGAAGCCAGCGAACCAAGTCATGTTGGGCGCCCGGGAGGTCCTGGGCGCCCCAGTCAGCTCCAGATGCCGATTCTGAAGGGATAAGTGTTGACCGAGCTGCGGATGAAGGTTCTCTGATCTGAAGGCACATGTCAGGCGCCTCCAGCGAATCAGGCGCCCCCAGGAGCACTATAAAAGGGGCTCAAACCCGAGGCTTCAAGAACACAATTTTCCAACTCCTCTATGCTTTTCGTTCAAGCGCTCTTCTCCGGCAAACTCCGATCTCGAGACTCTAGCGCCGACGACGACCCTCTGCTCCGAAGTACGATTCACACCGGGCGTCAGTAACGAAAAGTGCACTTGATTATTTATTGCACTACTCTTGTACCAAATTCTGTAAATCTTTGCGCTATTATAGAATTGCCCGCAGTAAACGGTCAAGGACCGTAGGCCTTGGAGTAGGAGCCGACCGCGACTCCGAACCAAGTAAAAATACTTGTGTTCCTTGTGCGTTTATTTTAATTCCGCTGCGTATTTTCTCTTAGTCTTATCCGAAAAGATTTTCACGATATTCATCCCCGCCTCTATCGTGTTTCTCGATCCAACAAGTGGTATCAGAGTGGGGTAGTGATAAGTACCATTTTATTGATTATTTTAATTGCTTAAATCCATGTTTGACCTATGATTTTATTGCTTAATTGTGAAATTACCCTAGGTTTTAGAACTTACTCTTATTTTGGACTTAATTGCAAATTTGCATAAAATTGGATTATTTGGCCACTAAATTTTTGATCTATTTTTGTAGGCATGAAAGGTTCATGGACTTAGGGCATATTGGGTCAAACTCGAGTCAGAAGTGACCCGGATCGAGTTATCAAGATTAGGATTAAATCCGGGCCGTCCGATTCAAGAGCGGCTAGATCTGAGCCATCCAGGACCATCTGAAGCAATCCGAGCTAGGGTTAGGGTTGATCAAGCACTCTGATCAAGATCTGAAGGTTTCATCCCAATCAGAGCTCATTCAACCGTTGGATCAAGCTCGGAGGGCTCTAGATCGTCCATTCAACGACTAAGTTGATCTGGACCATCCGTTGCAAATCTGGAGGATCCGAGCTACCACAAGTCAGATCCTGACCCCTGATCAACATCCTCAATGTTTGGCTCAAATCAGAGCAAGATCAGCCGTTGGATTGATGTGGAGAAATCTGGGTCGTCCAATGCTTATGTATTTAATCAAATTTCCACAGCAGCTTCTCCTCGTCGCGTCTTCCTTGCCGCAATACGTTCTTCTTCAGTTCTTAGCGTTTCTTCACTGTTTTAGCTAATTTCTTCAATCCAAGGGGGCGCGACCACCTCAACTCTTCATCTAGATCGAGATTTGGATCATTGGAGATAGCTTGGGTGGAGAATTCAGTTCAAATTTCATCCGGACAGTGGTGTTTGAGGGTTTCGGCATCTCTGCTAACCAATCACTTGTTACTCGCCCACAAGCCATTTCCGACCATCTGAGCTGCTTGTAGGGGTTCTCAGGTGAGCTCAGATGAGTCTCAATTCATCATCGCAGTCCATCCATCGAGATACAAGAGATTGGACTGGAAAATTCCAGCCGCGTGCAGTTTGAGCAGAGTTCATCAATCCAAGCTGCGCTCCACTGATTTGCTGAGCCTAGGGGTTCGAAGCCAGCTCTTGCTTGACGACCAAGAAGATTTTGAGCTTAGGGAGGATTGAGGCTTAGTTTTTCTTAGTTAATTTTTTTGTTTTAGCTGTAATTTTGAATTCTGCTGTAGTTTCATTACTGAATGTTTAGTTTCAGCTGCTGTAGTTAACCTTTCGGGCTTAATTCTGCTTAATTAGTGGTTTTAATCTGTTCTTCCATTAGTTAGCTAGCTCATTCAGTTAACACGTTGCTTAATTTCATTTGCTCTGCAGTTTAATGTTTGCGTATCAGATAGTTACAGCTTGCGTATCAGGCTGTTTGGCACATTTCTGTTCAGTCCGAAAATTTCAGTTTATTTCCAATTGGATTCATGTTTAGTTTATTCCCTGCAATTGAAGATAGCATTTAGTTTGTTAATGCATTAAATCTGCTTTTGTTTTCCACTCAGTCCTATTTCTGAGACTTTTAATCAGCTTGAGTTAATTCTGCATATCAAACCCCATTTCTGAATTTCTTCACTCTTCATGCATAACATTTGATTATTAGCTTGCGTTCCCAAGTGGATCGATCAGTTTTCGTGTTGGAATCATTGGTTTACAGTTTGTGCTCATAAGTATCAGCTCAGCACACACATTTCTCTGCGTGTCAAACTGCAAATTTCTGCAACTTGTGCCAAAGTGAGTTTTGGCATAAATTGTATCAAGCTGAACACAACCCATTGGATAATTCTGCATTTCATATCAGTTCTTGGCATATTAGTTTCCTACTTGAATTCCATTTCTGTGTTTAGCTCCTATTGATGCACATCAGTTAATTTCTGCAAAAATCTGCAACCTCATTTCTGAAAATTCGATTCCATATCTGCTCTTGAATTAATTTCTGCATTCTTCAGCTTAGGGTTTCTGAAAATGTGTCAATGTGAGTTTAGTTTAACTTCTGCATTCTCTGGTGGTGTGTTTCATTCTAAAGCACTTGATTTTAAGTTTTGAAATTGAGTTGCAAATTGCGTATCAGCCCTTCCTTGTGTGCCACTTCAATTTCTGCATTGGCATTTGCATTTGCTCAAGAAGTCTTTGTTCTCTTCATTGTTTCTCATTTATCTCCTTTACAACAATTGATTGACATCAATTACATATTTGAATCTAGTCCAGTTTCATCTTGGAACAAAAGTTTATCCCTTGCATATCAAGTGGGCACCATCTTTATCAATTGTATCGAGTTTATTTCAATCCCTGCATTTGATATCAAGGGCAGCTAGGTCACTAAGGTCATTTAGTTCAGAAATTGTGATCACTGTTTTATCCACTTGCTTAGCATTTTGGCTGCCATTAAATTCAGATTTGTTTCCCAAACTTAGTTAAGTTGCCTTGGTTAAGTAGCTTTTCATTGGTTGAGTTATTAATTGTAACATACTCGTTTAGTTCGTTCAGTGAAGTGACTTCTTTTTCATTCCTAATCGCATTCCAAACCCAAATCACATTCGAAACCCAAATTTACAAACGACACCTAAATACAAACACGAATCAAACAAACCTCAACTAGTCCCTTGGAAAAATACGACCTGTGGCCCCTTTACTACACTTTCATATTTTTTATTGCAAAAAGGGTTTCCAGCACATTTTTATAAATTCTAAATTCTGACGGATCTACACATTTCGTGACAACTTTAATTAGCTAAATCGGGTCCGTCAGGTAGCTCAAATTTGGTGCAACCACCAATTTGGGAATTTTTTGACTTTTTACGGAGTTTTTATTTTCTTTTTCGATCGAAGTTTTTATCGTTAATCGAGGTCGGTGCAACATCACTCGATAATTTCTTTTAAATATCTTATTCCCGCACTGCTAATCTAAGACCATGTCTTGGGACAGTTTCTTGTTATTTTTATTTAAGAATTTCTAAATGGCCATGCAAGAAGGTTTTAGTACAGCCAGACCACCACTCTTCAGTGGGGAGGATTTCTCCTACTGGAAGAGTCGGATGGAAGTCCACCTGAAAACTCAGGTGGACATGTGGATAATAATCCAATCTGGTTTGGAAATCCCAAAAAATGCTGAAGGAGTGCCACAACCTTACACCGAATGGGACGCCTCACTAAAAAGGAAGATCGAGGCTGATCTAAAGCTAGCCAGACACTCCAATGTGGTCTAACCAAAGAAGAGCTGAACCGGGTGGAACCATTCAACAGTGTAAAGGAACTCTAGGGTAACTTAATTGAATTGCACGAAGGAACCTCCGACATCCGAATCAGCAAGAGGGACCTACTGCTAAACAAGCTATACACGATCAAAATGAATGACGGTGAGTCAGCAGTCCAGCTCCACGCCAGAATCTAGGATTTGATGAACGGTCTACATACAATCGGTCACAAGGTAGAAAACCGTGACCTGATCAGGTATACCCTTAACGCTTTCCCGAGAAATACTCTGTGGGCATCTATGGTAGATGCGTACAAAGTTTCAAGGGATCTTTCTAAAATCAAATTAGATGAGTTATTTTCTGAACTTGAATTACATGAGAAGACTAACTGCACCTTGGCCGAGAAACACATTGCTTTTATTGCAGGAAAAACAGGAAAGATGGTCAAGAAGAAGCCTCAACCTGCACCCAAGTCTGACTCAGACTCAGACTCAGAAGACAGCGAAGGGGATCGACCCAAGCTGGTTCGGCTTGCCCGGGACTACTACAAGGAATTGAAGAATCAATCCAACAGAAGAAAAGCCAGCCGAAAGAAGGAGGATCCGGCTGAACCATCCAAGAACAAATCAAGTGTGATCTGCTTCGAATGCAACAAGAAGGGACACTTCAAATCGGAGTGCCCTAATCTGAAAGAAGCCAAGAAGACAAGAAGGAAGAAGGCCCTTCAAGCAACGTGGGACGAGTCTTCATTTGAAGAAGAAGAAGAGGCCCCACAATCGAACCTGCTCGCCTTGACTACATCCGAAGACATCGACATCGGATCAGAATCGGAGCCGGACGATGGAAAGCTCACCATATCAGAAGACAGAAAAATCACTATAAGTGGTTACTCTAAAGTTGAATTAGCTGAATTAATCGCATACCTATCTAGTAACTTGGCGAAAGCCAAAATTTGAGTTGAGTCTCTCCGACAAGAAGTAAAACTCTTGAAAGAGGGCGCTGACTCTAGATCTTTAACTGAGAAGGTTCAAGAAGGAACCTCTACTCAAGTTGAAAAACTTGAGAAAGAGAACTCCTCCTTGAAAACTCAAGTCAAGGACATTAGAACAGCTTTGGAACGATTCACTTCGGGTTCCAAGGGTCTTGACATGATCCTTGGAAAACAGAAGTTCGTTCTAAATCGATCCGGGTTAGGGTATCGAACCAAGTCTAGACAAAGGTCATATTATGCTGTACTGAATCAGTCTAGACCCAAATTTCAAGCATGGGTACCCAAACTTTGCCTGAACAACCAAGCTGGACCAAACCAGTATTGGATCCCCAAGGACAAGATTCATATCTTGCCTAATCATTACCGTGGCTTTAGTCTAGGGGGAGCCAAATTAAAAACCATTTTTATAGTTAAATAAATTCTTTTTCTTAGTGTAAAATTGCATGATTGCTTGTTTATTTATTTTCTGTAATTTACCATGCTTAGACTTAGGATTGGTTAGATTAAGGACTAAACCGATTAACTAAAATTTGAACAACATAGTATTGGGTGGAGGTGAGATGATAGTACGTTAGGGAAGCCATTCTGGCGGAACTAGTCGAAGCTTCCGATCCAAGACCCAAATTAGTTAGATCAGAATTTCTCAAAAAGTAATATTGAAAATGAAATTTCACTAAAAGGCTTTGTCAAGGAAAGGGTTGATGATCCAATAAGGCTACGACCAAAGAAGGCCTTGTGCCTCGCCAAGACCTGGAAGCCAATTTTTGAAATTCAAATTCAATTTACTCTTTGTCAAATTTGAATCTAACACAAATTTCAATTAATCTTAGATTCAATAATTTCTTTTTCAAAATAAATTGTTTTCAAAATTAATTTAACTTTTCAAAATTAATCATGATTTTTCAAAATAAATCTTTTATTTCTATTAAAACCTGTCTCACAAAAACCCATAAGTTAACGTGATTGATAACTAGATACCGGGTGAGATAGTTAGGACTCAAGTTAATGCAAAATCTAATTTCTGTAATACTATTAAATAAAAACATTGAATTTAGAATTGAATTGTCTTGATTGTTGGTTGGTCATTAGAGTCAAACCAGGTCAAAATAGTCAAACTTGGTCAAACAGTCAAACTAGTCAATGGTCAAACAACGGTCAACCCGGGCGCCCGTGACCCCTCGGGCGCCCACTCTTCCCTTTCTCTTCGACCAAGACAGCAAAAGTTGTCAATACCTAGCTAAGCTAGGCGCCCGAGACCTATCGGGCGCCTAGACCTTTAAGTCAATTCGGGGCAGCAAAAGCTGCCACACATGGCAGCTGACGCCAGGCGCTTGGGTCCTCACGGGCGCCCCGAAGGACAGTGTCAACACCGAAAAGATGCCTTTGGTAGCATACGCCTGAGCCAGGCGCCCGATCTCTCCCGGGCGCCCGACTATCCCCTATATAAGGCCAGCGAGACCTCATTCATTTGTCACCCCAAAACAAACTCTCTTCTCCAACTCTTCTCCTCCCAAGGTGCCCGAATGACCCTCTCGTGCTCTCGAATGCTCCACTCCAACCATGCCTCCCCGGATGGCTACCCGGTATCAATTTTTCATGCATTTTTAATTATTTCCTTTTAGTTATTTCGCTAAATGCATATTCCTTATTATATTAGAAAATGCCGTACTATTCAACCCAACCCCGAGCCCGAGCCTAGCCCTGACCCTAGGTTTCCGACCCTAGAACTATTCAATAAGTTTGCTAGGACGACCTATAAACTCATCAAGACAAGCTTCTTGAATAGGCAGTTTTTCACTCAATCCTGTCCAGTAGCTATGGACGTCATCAACTTCTATCAACTTGATCGACTTGTTTTCTGCACTCATCCTGTAAATACAACCCTATGTGCAGAATTTTACAACAACTTAGTAAGACAAGATGATCTTAGCTATATCACCACTGTACAAGGAATGCCCTTGACTATCACACCTACCTTGTTTAACAGATTCCTTAGACTGCGATCTTCCAGTCTACTTTCTGCTGTTACCCTCCTAGAGATCCTCCCTTTGCTCCTCCCTACTCTCATATTGATCTGGACACCCTTCATTCATATTTCTAAAGAACTGCCCGAAACCCCCTGGTTAGTCAGTTTCAATCAGTATATCTCCAGGTCCAGGATTACGCTCTTTATAGAGTTCTAGTCCGTTGCATCCTTCCCTTGACCACTAGGGACATCGCGACCATGCGACCATTCCATACCTTCCTGCTGTATGCGTTGATCCATCACTTAGATATAAATATTGGACTTCACATATTTCACACAATTCTACATGCATCTAGTGTCACTACTCAGGGTCGGGTACGCACCCCTTACTGCCACATCATCACCTCTCTTCTTCATCATCACGGTCGCGATATTACCGACGGAGAGATGACTTCGATGACTGAATTTGACGAGATTGGGTATAGAAACTTTTCCCTAGCGGGCATAGATGTCTCGGGTACCGGGGTTTTATCATGGAGACGTTAGCGAGCCGGAGCCCAGATCGATTCCGATGAGGAGGTAGAGGTCGACGTCGCAGATCTCACTGCCGAGATTCGAGAGTAGATGGATGAGCCCCCACCACCGACGCTCGACGAGAGAGTGACACGACTTGAGAAAGAGATTCATAACCTTTGAGAGGAAGAGGAAGCCCACTACATCGAGATAGTCGACGCGATTCGGGCAGAGCATGATGTAAACCGAGCTTACCATAACGAGCACATGGAAGCTATTCTAGCCGACCGCTAGACGAGAGATGCACACCACACTGAGTACATGGATGCTCTCCGAGCCGAGCATGAGGCAAATCAGGCCCGACATGACGAGATGATGTCTTGGTTCCAAAACTGGCAACCCGGTCCATTCTTCCCTCCGGGCCCCTCCTGTTAGACTCCAGATGACTTCAGTTGACTTATTGTACTATTGACTTATGTTTGACTCGTGTTTTGACTGTCCTGGTCCTTGCTTTGACTAGTTGACTTCTATGCACTTATCATAACTAGTTGCTAGTTGTTTACATAATTAACTTCCTTTTATCAAGTACTAAGTTTGGGTTATGCTTGATAGAATAGGACTGCTCTAATTATATTATGTTTTTCAAAAACTATTTTACTTTTTGCAAAATCATTTTCATTATGTTATTTAAAATGAGTTTTCCGACTTAGTTTTTTTTTTAAAATTACCCCTTCAAAACTAGGGCTTTTTTGCAAAATGGACTTAGCTTAGGCCCTAACCCTAGAACTGCATGCACCTATAGATCTAGGAGCCAACATCTCACAAGAACCTTAGGGTACTTTTGATTGATATCCTAGAATGGGTTGAGATACTTAGGTCTTTGCCTTGATACAAGATGTTTTAAGTCAGTGCATCTGCAGTAATTGGAGCACTAAATACCAATAAACAGTAATCAAGTTAAGTGTCAAGCTTAGAAAGTCTAACTTGATCAGATCACTTAACTTGACTAACCCTAGCGAAAGCTACTGTTTATAACAGTTAGTAAGTAGCTAATTGGGTTAGACAGGACCCGAAAGCAGAAATTCAAATTGATTTGGTCCAGGTTAAATTTAGAATTGGTTCAGTACAGCATCTTACTTTGATTACTCAGTTTCAATGCTATATTTTTTTTGCTATATTTTTTTTGATGTATGGCAAAGGGGGAGAGATTGGAAAGGAGAGAAAAGAAGGTTTCAAAATTTATTTTTTTCAAAATTAAATTTTTTTTCAAAACCCTTATCTCCTTTTTCAAAAAGTAAAATTCCTTAAGTACTTAAACTGTTTGAAAAATATTTCTAAGAACGTAAACTATTTGAAAAATATTTCTACGTAGTTAAACTATTTGTAAAATATTTCTAAGTAATTAAACTATTTGAAAAATATTTCTAAGTACTTAAACTATTTGAAAAATATTTCTAAGTACTTAAGCTTTCTAAGTATTAAACTGTATGAAAATTTTCTATTTTTGAAATTACTTGCTTTCAAAAATTGTTCTACTCTAAATCTTTGGTTGAAAATTTTCTAAGTGTAAATTTCAAATTCTCCTGAAAATTTTCCAAGTACCTAACTCAAAATATTTTTTTGGAAAATGTTTTCTAACTTAACACCTTTTCTTGAAAATTTTCTAAGTATTGAAAACTTGAAAAACGTTTCACTTTAAGACTTAGAAACATTTTCAAAAACCCCACGAACTTTTGAAAAACTTAGGGGGAGATTTCTTCCAGGGGGAGGAAAGTAACTTTGGTACTACTTATCTGTATGATTGACTTAATTTTTTGAACCGAGTTGCCATAAATCAAAAAGGGGGAGATTGTTAGTGCAGGTAGCACCTAAGTCAGACCTGGGTTTTGATAATGGCAAAGGGTTCAAGAGTTAAGATGTTATTGTTGTCTAATGTATTTACTAAGTGTGCAGGAAAGATGCCTAGGTACACTGGGCACGAAATCCTGGTCGAGGACTGGGCACGAAGTCCTAGCAAAGGGCTGGGCACTGAAGACCTGCTCGAAAGGTGGGCACCGAAGACCTGCTCGGAAGGTGGGCACGAAGTCCTGGTCGAGGATTGGGCACGAAGTCCTGGCAAAGGGCTGGGCATCGAAGACCTGCTCGGAAGGTGGGCACCGAAGACCTGCTCGGAAGGTGGGCACTGAAGTCCTGGTCGAGGACTGGGCATGAAGACCTGGTCAGCTAGATCGAGCAAAAGTCTAACCGGAGGAGCCGGTTGGCAAAAGGTAAACTCTCCTGAGAGGAGTAGGTGAGGACGCGTTCCCCGTCGAGGGAACAGTATGTAGGACCGGTGCCGTCGATAGAGGGGGGTGAATATCGACCGTGAAAATCTTGTCATGAATACTTCGTAAAACTTTTAATATACTCAAAGCGTTAGTGCAGCGGAACAGTAAATAAAAATAAAAGCAAGACAGGGACACAGCGGGATTTATTTACTTGGTTCCCAACCCCCCAGGGTCAGTACGTCCAAGGCCTATGTACTCGGCGTGAGTCCACTATTGGTCTCCTTTCCAGAATTTCCGGAGGCGGAGAAAACCTATCTTACAGTGTAACAGTACAATCAAAAGTATAGCAAATTAAGTACAGAATATTAAATGCAAACCGAACAAAACAAAGTTGAAGCTCGGCCGATCTGGACCTCCGAAGTGTCGCGCACTTCCTCCTGAAGCCTCCCGGTTGTAGAGCCTCGTCTTTAGCGCGTTGTCGTCGGTCAGAATGATCAGAATGGCTTGTAGCAGTTGTGTTTGAAGCAGAGGGGTCGAAGCCCCTTATATAGGCTTCATACGGGCGCCCTGGACGTTGGGGGCGCCCCGATAAACCCGGTCAAACCTTATCCCTGGGCCGACCTCACCGTAGCTGATAAAGCCTTTGACCAGGGTACCCCGAACCTTCTGGACACCCTTGTGAAGGCTTATCCTGTGTTTCGACCTCGAAACAGCAAAACAGCTTTGAACCCGGGCGCCCCGGACGCTCCGGGCGCCCCTCTTGACACCTATTCTGCCTTCAACACTTTACTGCCACTTTTTCTTCTTTGTTTTGGGCACCCCCACTGATGGGGGCACCCTGGATGCATGGGGGTGCCTTGCTTCAAGGCCTTCAGCCGCCTGCTTTGTCTTCCAATCTTGGTACCTGCAAGATACACAAACACAAAGCCCATATACATATAATCTTAACCTTAAGGACTTGGTTCTGACTTCGGATTTCCACGAAACCCTAGGTCAAACCGGTGCAAGTTCCCACCCCCGAGAACGCGCCTTTCACCTACTCCTTTCAGGAGACGGTTGTCACCCAGTCCTTCGGGTGGACTTTTGCTTAGCTTCCGATACCTCCGGACCTCGAGACGCCCAAACCCTGAACCGTCTCTACTCCTGTTGTAACGCCCGCTTTTTTTTTCCCTAAAGCGGCGTTACGCTAACATACTTAAGGCATGTAACATCATACTGCAGCGGAATAACTTAAGCCTTACATATACATGCCCCTACTACCATCCCTAATATAATGACATGGAACTTAACACATGAACATCATGCTTAACATCATATCGTAACATGCTTAACATCATACCATAAGGTTCATATCATATCATACTGGACATCTTATCATAAAGTTCCATAAGTCACTATTCGGGCATATAGGTAGCAAAATAAAGTTCTTAGCATAAACAGTTAACACATTCGATTTCATGGGCCAAGTCACCAACACACACATACTTCAGGCCCTCCTGCTGCTTCCTCGTTATCCCCTTGCATGATCTGCGGTATAAGGAAAGAAGACTATAAGCACACAGGCTTAGTAAGACTCTTTCCTACTCACTAAAACATTCGTCATTCCATAATAAGCACATAAACATTATCATATTCACCATACCCTTGACATGGCATGATCATAAACATGAGTGAACATTCGTAGCATAGCATGAGACATGACATGAACATAATCATACTAACATTCTAAGCATAGCATGAAACATGGCATAACATAACATAATAATCTTTCATAGCATGGCATAAGACATGGTATAAACTTAAACGTAGTAGCATGGCATAATACATGGCATAGCATCACGTAACAAAACTCAACCTATATGGCATAAACATAGGCATATCTTCTATCATATCATATGAACACCTTCTTAACATAATCCTGGCATAGATCAATCATGCATATCTTTTATCGTAAAGCATAAGTATAAGACATCATTATCTTAACATGATGCATATCATGTATGAATGCATGGGTGGAATGCATTTACATAAGGATGCTTAACTTTTAAAACGTACTTTAAAAATGCTTAAACATCATCATCTTAACATTGGGCCCTGGCTTGTACCACATACATACATCATAAGCGCGCATCCCTAAGTAAATACGAGGTAGCTAGCCTCGACCTACTAGGGTAAGGACAGCATAGTCGGTAGTCCCCGAACCGAGGCGTTCTTAAGGTGCCCATCCCTGTTGCACAGCTACGGTAGTGCCAGAACCGTGGACAGCATAGTCGGTAGTCCAAAACTGGGGCGTTCTTAAGGTGCCCATCCCTTGGACCCATACTTCGGTCCGGTACAAGCCCATACATAAAGTAAAATACTTTTCATGCTTCATCATTCATAAGCCATTCATGGCATACCTATCATAGCATAACTTATTACGGCTCGGCCCGTCTACCGGCCCATTTACCGGTCCTCTCGACCGTCGTACCGTCGACCATCGACCGTGCCGTTTAGCATATTTATGCCTTAAAGGCATAAGCATCATCTTTCATTCATCATACTTGCCATTCATCATTTTCATTCTTAGACATGGTGTATGTACACATCATTCATAGAGCATGGCATACATTCATATACATGGCATATCATTCATAACATGACATATCATTCATAACCGTGGCATATCATTCATAAACATGATATAACATTCGTAAACATGGCATATCATTCATAACATGGCATATCATTCATAACCATGGCATATCATTCATAAACATAACATAACATTCGTAAATATGGCATATCATTCATAACATGGCATATCATTCATAAACATGACATATCATGCATAAGCATGGCATATCATTCATAAACATGACATAACATTCGTAAACATGGCATATCATTCATAACATGGCATATCATTCATAAACATGGCATATCATGCATAACCATGGCATATCCTTCATAAACATGGCATATCATTCATAACATAGCATATCATTCATAAACATAAATCACATCTTACCGTAGGGCTATTGGGACCCTTACTTGAAATAAATCTTAACTTTTTCCCTATTAACCCATATTGGCCGAAACTTGTGGAGTCCCAAGGCTATGTGAAAATTCACATAATCACCATCCATCATCCTTATATCATGGCAACACATAAACATATGCTTGAAGTTAAAGACTCAACCCTTAACCCTTGGGTCCTTGGGGTTGGCCGAACCATATGGGCCTCTAGGGTACTCCAAAAATTCCCAAAAATTATACTTAACCTATACACATCATAAGGGAACATTAAATAACATTATCATGATTTTTAACATATTTATAGACATTTAAATCATGGTGTCCGAAACCCTTGAACTTAAGGTTCTGGGTTTTGCTTCTTTCATGTTGGCCGAAACATATGGGGCCTCTAGGGTACCCCAAAAATTCCCAAAAATTATACTTAATGTCTAAACATAATAAGGGAACATTAAATAATATTATCATAATTTTTAACATATTTTTAGACATTTAAATCATGGTGACCGAAACCCTTGAAATTAAGGTTCTGGGTTTTGCTTCTTTCATGTTGGCCGAAACATATGGGGCCTCTAGGGTATCCCAAAAATTCCTAAAAATTATAATTAATGTCTAAAAATCATAAGGGAACATTAAATAACATTATCATGATTTTTAACATATTTTTAGATATTTAAAACATGGTGGCCGAAACCCTTGAACTTAAGGTTCTGGGTTTTGCTTCTTTCATGTTGGCCGAGACATATGGGGCCTCTAGGGTACCCCAAAAATTCCCAAAAATTATACTTAATGTCTAAACATCATAAGGGAACATTAAATAACATTATCATGATTTTTAACATATTTTTAGACATTTAAATCATGGTAGCCGAAACCCTTGAACTTAAGGTTCTGGGTTTTGCTTCTTTCATGTTGGCCGAAACATATGGGGCCTCTAGGGTATCCCAAAAATTCCCAAAAATTATACTTAATATATAAACATCATAAGGGAACATTAAATAACATTATCATGATTTTTAACATATTTTTAGACATTTAAAACATGGTGGCCGAAACCCTTGAACTTAAGGTTCTGGGTTTTGCTTCTTTCATGTTGGCCGAGACATATGGGGCCTCTAGGGTACCCCAAAAATTACACTTAACTTCTAAACATCATAAGGGAATACTAAAAAATATTATCATGATTTTTAGCATAATTATGGACCTTTAAAACATGCTGGCCGAAACCTTTGAACATAGGAACCTTGATTTTGTTTCTCTTCAACATTAAATCCGAAAACTAACCCATATATCATGCCAAAAATCATGGAAATCATAGGTAACTATTATACCACAGGTGAGGGAGTCTTACCTTAGATTTCTTGATTTTTTTTTGAACCTTGAAAGAGGAGAAGGAAAAAAGGACTTGGTATCTCTTAACCCCAACTAGTCTTTGTCACCTTGTAGGAACTTTAGATCTTGAGGGATGAAACCTCTTGTGAAGTTTTCCCCAAGGACTCCTCCCTTTGGTGCTCGGCAAGAATGGGAATGAAGAGGAGAGGTAATGCTATTGATTGAGAGAATAAGTAACTCCCAAAACTCCTCTCATTATAACCCATCAAGGAGGCAATTAAAGAGCAATTAAAGAGCCTCTTCATGCCCCTTCACCTCCTTTTACCTCTTAACCAACCTCCACTTCAATTACTCATAAGCATTCCTTGTTAGGTGAGTTGGTTAAAGCATTCTTGGTTGTTACAAGAGGTCCAAGGTTCAATCCTTGGCTCATGCACATTTATTTTTATTTTTATTTTCATTCCATTTATTTTATTATTTTATTTTCTTAAATTCCGAAAATCCCCCTAAAATCACCCATAATTATGCTAATATTCCTAAATAAAATTCTTTTATATTTATATTAATTTTACCTAATTTATATTAATTTTACTTAATTAATACTCATTTTTTTTGGAGTCCATTTAATGCTCATTAGTACTTAGTTTTCTCAATTTAAATGAGAAAACATGGATTTCTAAGCCCAATTTTATATAATTATTTCTGGGCCCCTCGGAAAATTATCTAAACATGCTTAATATTTTAAGAAAATATTAAGAGAATTTTCCGGGTCGTTACACCTGTCCTTAGTCATCGCTCAGCTAAGTTGCTTAGTCCCTCGGACCAAGACTCCGTGCCCAAACCCTAGGTCCAGGACATAGGTGCCCAACCCTCAGCCAGGTCTTCGTGCCCAATTCCCCGAACCAGGTCTTCGGTGCCCAACCCTCGGCCAGGTCTTCTTGCCCAGTCCCCGACCAGGATGTAACGCCCGCTTTTTTTTTCCATAAAGCGGCGTTACGTTAACATACTTAGGGCATGTAGACATCATAATGCAGCGGAAACCTTTAAACTTACACCTACATGCACTTACTACCATTCCTAGCATCATAACATGGGAACTTGACATTTTAACTTTATACTTAGCATCATACCATACTTAGCATCATGTCATATTTTTGCATCATGTCATACTTAGCATCATGTCATAGAGTCACATTCAAGTACTTAATAGTAGAGGTAAAATTCTATCATAAGACAAGCAAACATATGGTCTCTTGGCCAAGTCACTATCACACACATACTTTATTGCCCTCCTGCTGCTTCCTTACGGTCCCCTTGCGTGATCTGCGGTATAAGGAAAATAAGACTATAAGCACACAGGCTTAGTAAGACTCTTTCCTACTCACTAAAACCATTCATCACTTAATCATGAGCATCTTAAACATTAACATACTTAGTGCTTTACTCAGCACATAAGTCTTTATGAGCACTTAGCATACCTTTGACATGACTTGATCATAACTTAGTCACTTTCATAGCATAGCATATACATAAGCATAAAAACATTCGTGACTTGGCATAATACTTGGCATAGACATAAACATCATAAACATTCATAACATGGCATAATTCTTGGCATAGACATAAACATAATAACATAACCTCATAAACATTCCTAACATGAACCAAAATAAAATCATGGCATCCGAACTTAGCATAACCACAATTAAATCATGGCAACATAACTTAGCGTGGACATAAATAAAATCATAGCATTCTATCCTAGCATAAACATAATTAAATCATGGCATCATAATTAACATGAGCATAAATAAAATCATGGCATTCTAACCTAGCATAAACATAATTAAATCATGGCATCCTAAACTATCATGAACATAAATAAACTCATGGCATTCTGATTAACATAAACATAATTAAATCATGACATCCTAAACTATCATGAACATAAATAAACTCATGGCGTTCTAATTAACACAAGCATAATTAAATCATGACATCCTAAACTATCATGAACATAAATAAACTCATGGCATTCTAATTAATATAAACATAATTAAATCATGGCATCCTAAACTATCATGAATATAAATAAACTCATGGCATTCTAACTTAGCATAAACATACATAAAATCATTTGCATAAACCTACCTTACATAAACTTACTTTGCATAATGTTCTTATCATAAGTATAATGCATAACATGGATGAATGCATGTGGCAATTGCATATATATATAAGGATGATTAATCTTTAAAAACATGCTTTTAAATACTTTAACATAATCATAACATTCATTGGGCCCTGGCTTGTACCACATTCATTCATCATATGCGCGCATCCCTAAGTAAATACGAGGTAGCTAATCTCGACCTACTAGGGTAAGGACAGCTTCATCGGTAGTCCCGAACCGTAAGGACAGCTTCATCGGTAGTCCCGAACCGTGGACAGCTTCATCGGTAGTCCAGAATCGTGGACCTTACTTAGGTCCGGTACAAGCCCATTAAAATAAAATAAAATGCTTTCACATGCTTTTTCATTCATCATCATTCATTCATCATACTTGTCATTCATAATCATTCATTCATCATACTTAACATCATCGTTATGCCTTAAAGGCATGTACTTTAACCTCATTCATAAGACATGGCATACATACATCTTATTCATAAACATGGCATACATACGTATCATTCATGAGACATGGCATACATGCATATTATTCATAAAACATGGCATATCATTCATAAGACATGACATACATACATATCATTCATAAATCATGGCACATGTCTAAACATCTATGACTCAACATATAATTCATGACATACAAACTAAGGGTTTGGTTAACATAGAATTGCTTCCATCTTACTTAACCATATATCTTGGTAACTCATACACAAGCATCTTTGGAGGTTTAACCCAACCCTAACCCTAGGTTAGGCCCTTGGCCGAAAGCCCCAAGGAACCATAGGTTCATGAAGCTTCACATAACTTCCCCAAACAACATCCCATACATACATACTAGGCCATAGGAAACATTTGATTCCACACTTAAGGCCAACCCTAATCCTTTAACCCTAAACTTGCTCTTGGCTGAAACTTCAAGGCCATAGGGCATGGAAAAATTTCCATTAAAATCCCCAAATCAATTGTTATACACCAACCATACCTTACCATAGGGCCATTTGGGGCCCTTACTTGAAATGAGTCCTAACTTTCCACCCTATTAGGGTACTTGGCCGAAACCTATAGGGTCTCTAGGCCATGTGAAACATTCACATAAATACCCTCCATCTCCCTTATATCATGACAATACATAAAACAAACACTTGGGGTTTTAAACCCAACCCTACACATGGGTTCTTGTTGTTGGCCGAAACCCTAGGGTATCCTAGGGTACTCCAAAAATTCCCAAAAATTATCCTTAATCTCTAAACATCATAAGGGAACATTAAATAACATTATAAAGATTTTTAGCATCATTATGGACCCTAAAACATTGTGGCCGAAACCCATAGGGTCTCTAGGGTGTTGATTTTGTTTCTTTCATGTTGGCCGAAACCCTAGGGTGTCCTAGGGTACTCCAAAAATTCCCAAAAATTATACTTAACCTCTAAACATCATAAGAGAACATTAAATAACATTATAAAGATTTTTAGCATCATTATGGACCCTAAAACATTGTGGCCGAAACCCATAGGGTCTCTAGGGTGTTGATTTTGTTTCTGTCAACTTCAAGTCCCAAAAACCAACCAATAAATCATGCTAAAATATAAAGAACTATTATACCACAGGTGAGGGAGTCTTACTTGGCTTTCTTGATTTTTCGAACCTTGAAAGAGAAGGGAATGGTAAGATCTTTGGACCCTTGAACCCCCTTGTCCTTGTATCTTTGGAAGACCCCTTAGATCTTGGGGATGAGACCTCTTGTGGAGCTTTTCCAAGGGAGAACCCTTCCTTGGGTATTCGGCTAGGATGAGGGGAGGAGAAGGAAGAAATTACAAAGTAATGGGAAGAAGAGGTATCTCCCAAAACCCCCTCTTTATAGCCCATTAAGGAGGTAAATGAAGAGTCTCTCCATGACCCTTCAATTCTTCTATGCTTTAACCAATATCTACTTCATTCCCTCATAACATTACCTCACTAGATGAGTTGGTTAAAGCATACATGGTTGTACAAGTGGTCCAAGGTTCAATCCTTGGTAGATGCATAATTTTTTACACTTATTTTATTTTATTTTTTTCCTAATATTTTCGAAAATCCTTAAAAATTCCCCCATAATTATGTTAATATTTCTTATTAAAATCCCTTTATATTTATACTAATTTTCACCTAAAATCTACCAAAAATTATAGTACTATAAAGCCCCTATAAGGCCCATTAGTGCCCTTTTTCCCAATTTAATTGAGAAAACATGGATTTTCTAGGCCAAGGTTCGCCTTAATATTTCTAGGTTCCTCAGAAAATTATCTAGACATGCTTAATATTTTAAGTAAATATTAAGAGAATTTTCCGGGTCGTTACAATTCCCCATACCCCGTGAAAGTTCGTCCTCGAACTTAGAACAGCTCCGGGTACTTGCGCCTCATCTCGTCCTCGCGTTCCCAGGTAGCTTCCTCGAACCGCTGGCTTTGCCATAAGACCTTGACTAAGGGTACCTCCTTACTCCTCAGCTTCTTGACCTCCCTATCCAAAATCTGAATGGGTCTGCTCTCATAACTTAGGTCCTCTTGTACTTGCACTGTCTGAGGCTCGATCACTCGGTCCATATTTGGGATACACTTTTTAAGCAGGGACACATGGAATACGTTATGGATAGCTGACATCTCTGAAGGTAGCTCCAGCTCGTATGCCACCTTACCAACTCTTTTCAGAATCAGGTACGGCCCTACATAACGCGGACTTAGCTTTCCTTTTCTCCCGAATCTTGTCACCCCTTTCATAGGAGCCACTTTCAGAAACACCCAATCTCCAACACTAAACTCCAGTGGTCTACGCCGAACATCGGCATAACTCTTTTGTCGGCTCTGAGCAGTTTCTATCCGTTGTCGAATATTCTGTATAGCTCGGGTGGTGCTGTCTATGACATCCGTTGTGAGCCCCATTTCCTTGTTCGGAAAGCCGTCTTTGGGATATCCTCCTGTTTGACTCTAACTTGATGATAGCCAGACCTCAAATCAATATTTGAGAAAACAGTGGCTCCCTTTAATTGATCAAACAGGTCATCTATCCTTGGAAGAGGATACCTGTTCTTGATCGTTACGTTGTTCAGTGCTCGGTAATCTATGCACATTCGCATAGATCCGTCTTTCTTCTTCACAAACAGTACCGGAGCTCCCCACGGGGAATGACTAGGGCGAATAAATCCCTTATCCAGCAACTCCTGTAACTGTTCCTGAAGCTCCTTTAATTCAATCGGCGCCATACGGTAAGGTGCCTTGGAGATCGGGTTGGTACTGGGAACCAATTCGATCTCAAATTCTACCTCTCTATCAGGGGCTAATCCTAGTAATTCATCTGGGAAAACCTCTGGGTAATCGCATACCACTCGGACGTCTTCCAGTTCCTGGTCCTTCACCTGACTGGCATCAACCACATATGCTAGAAATCCAGTACAACCTTTGTTTATCATCTTCTGGGCTTGGAGAGTTGATAAATATTTCCCGGTTCTTTTCCTTGGCTCTCCGATGAATTCGAACATAGAACCTGCCTCAGGTCGAAAGACCACCTTTCGCTTACGACACTCAATAGAAGCACCGTACTTACTTAGGAAATCCATCCCCATTATAACGTCATAATCTTGCATGTCGAGTACTATCAGATCGCAGTAAAGTTCCCTTCCTGCAATTCCGACCGGCACCGCTTGCAGCACATGAGTGGATGTCATTATTTCCCCCGAAGGTAGAGTCGTTAAGAACCTGCAGTCTAACACTTGTGGAAGCCTATCTATCTTCTTGGTATGTGGCACCGAAATGAACGAGTGTGTTGCCCCAGTATCAAATAATGCAGTAGCACACTGACTGAAAATAAGTATCTGACCTGTGACCACCGTAGAAGCTTCCGCGGCGTCCTCCTTGGTAACTGAGAAAACCCTGGCATTTGTCTCTGTTGGAGGGGCCTCCAACAGCGGGGTACCCTCCAGCTCGGCTGGCATGTAGTGTAATTTCGCCGGTGCCCCCTGGTACTGGGCTAGTGGTTGGGGAGATGCATGGTTCTTGGTAGGGCAGTAAGCCGTCATACGTCCTTCCACACCACAAATGTAACACCGGTTCGTACCCTTGCGACATTCCCCGGAGTGGTTTTTCCCGCATGTTGCGCATGGGGAAGGCTTGGGCTGTTTATTTGCTGGGCCCCCTTGAGAATTGTTCCATGGCTTTCGTTTACCACCTTGATCTCCCTTCCAATTAGCTTGGGTGTTCTGGGACTTTTGTCCTCCTAGCAATCATTAATGGAAGGAACATTAAGCGTAACGAGAGAAAGAATCGAGCATCTTGGAATGAACTTGATTCTTACTTTCATTCATTGCCTTCCTTTGCTGATTGATACTATTTAAATAGTGCTCAGTGAGTAAAGCACTACTAAACAGTTCCTCGTCGGTCTGGGGCCTGTTAACTCCCTCAGCCACGTTCAGAGCTATTTCGGGCCGTAACATCTTCAGCATAAGTCGGACCCTCTCTTTCTCGGTGTGGACCAGCTCAGGGCACAGACGAGCCAGTCGGTTGAATTTCTTCACTGCTTCGTTGACCGAGAGGTTGCCCTGCCGGAATTCCGTAAACTCGTCGTAGTGTTTGGTTGTAACTCGCATATTGAAGAATTCTTCAAAGAATTCTGATTCGAAATCTGCCCACGCCATCTGGTTTACTTGTCTCTTGGTCCTGACCCTCTCCCACCACATTCTGGCATTCCCAGAAAGGCAGAATGATGCGCACTTGACCTTCTCATGCTCCGGCCAGTCCAGCAGTTCCAGTGTACTTTCCACCGTCTTGAACCATGCCTGGGCGTCCCAGGGTTCACCGGTACCCGAGAAATTCTCCGGTTTCAGTCTTAACCACTGGATCAAATAAGCCTCCTGTCGTGCGACAGTGGTCGAGTTCGGCGGAGGAGTGTGTGTAACCGTAGGCGCCACCGGCGCAGCAGTCTGGTTCACTGGTGGAGTAGTAGAATTTTCCTGTTAGTTCATTAAGGTGTTAATAGTTTGCTGCTGCTCGGTAACCTGACGTTGGAGCTGGGTTACTAATTGCATCAGGTCAGGTGTTGGAGTCGTCTCGTTAAGCCGGTTACTCTGTCTTCTAGCCATGTTTTTCTTCACCAAAGACAAGTATGGCTAATATCAGTTTCTTTTTTTTCCCTACACCTATGTTATTCTAATTATCTAATTCATACAAGAAGATAAAATGTCATTCATCATTACATATCTTAAGGTACCTTTCATCATAACTATCGTTCATACCTGTATATCCTAAAATCATAAAACATTTTACTACTATAAGATATGTAAAGAGGTACTTACTTGGAAGCGGCAGGAAGAGGGCTTGATGTGTGTGTAGTGAGATGGTTACTGCTCTGATACCAACCTGTAATGCACGCTTTTTTTTTCCATAAAGCGGCGTTACGTTAACATACTTAGGGCATGTAGACATCATAATGCAGCGGAAACCTTTAAACTTACACCTACATGCACTTACTACCATTCCTAGCATCATAACATGGGAACTTGACATTTTAACTTTATACTTAGCATCATACCATACTTAGCATCATGTCATACTTTAGCATCATGTCATAGAGTCACATTCAAGTACTTAATAGTAGAGGTAAAGTTCTATCATAAGACTGTTGATGCAGTCTGGCCCTGATTGTTGTTTTGGTGTTGACAACGATTTTAGTTTAGGAGGATGATTATGATGATTATGATTAAGTCCTGATCGAGGATTAGGCATGATATGGAAAGTCCTAACCTGGGAGGTTAGGTGTGATGATTGTGATGATTGTGATGATTATGATGATTATGATTAAGTCCTAATCGAGGATTAGGCATGATGTTGGAAAATCCTAATCTGGAAGGTTAGGTGTGGAAAATCCTAGCTTGGAGGGCTAGGTGTTGGAAAATCCTAACCTGGGAGGTTAGGTGTTGGAAAAGTCCTAATTCGGAAGGGTTGGGTGAAAAGTCCTAGCTTGGAGGGCTAGGTGAAAAGTCCTAACTTGGAGGGTTAGGTGCAAATTCTCATCCTGGAGAATTAGGTGAAAAAGTCCTGGCTTGGAGGGTCAGGTGCCTAGCTTGGAGGGCTAGGTTGGATGATGTTCTAACTCGGAAGAGTTGGGTGAAAAGTCCTAGCTTGGAGGGCTAGGTGAAAAGTCCTAGCTTGGAGGGCTAGGTGAAAAGTCCTAACTTAGAGGGTTAGGTGCAAATTCCCAACTTGGAGAGTTAGATGGAAAAATCCTTAGCTTGGAGGGCTAAGGTGGATGAATCCCTAGCTTGGAGGGCTAAGGTGGATGAATCCCTAGCTTGGAGGGCTGGGTAGAGTCACTGGATCGGTCTGGTGACCGATCAGGGACTTTTGGCACTCTGCTCCTTAGTGGATCGGTCTGGTGACCGATCCAGCTATGTCTGATCGGACTGGTGACCGATCAGGGAGCGCACAGTGAGATTGGGAATCTACTGTGTGGCTCCTGATCGATCCGGAGACCGATCAGGGAGCAGGCTGCTTCCATGCTGTCTTGCTCCTGATCGGTCTGGTGACCGATCAGGGAGCAAACGGTGAGTGAGTTCCCTTGCAAATTAGAGTCTTGGATCGGTCTGGTGACCGATCAGGAATCTTGGTTTTGATTAAAAAGTAACTGTTCATCTGCTCTGATCGGTCTGGATGACCGATCAGGATCCAATCTGATCGGTCTAGTGACCGATCAGGATTCACCTTGATCGGTCCGGTGACCGATCAGGCGTGTATTGCTGCGAGAGCTGGGAATCCCAGCAAAATAGTGGATCGGTCTGGTGATCGATCCACACACCCTGGATCGGTCCTGTGACCGATCACTTTAATTCAAATCTCACTGTCAGACGTCGTCAGAGCGTCTGATCGTATCCGATTTGCTGATGTATGTTCCTGAGATTTGATATACTGCTTGATCTTCTGCTCTAATGCTCTGATTGAGTTTCAGGTGACAGGGGAGGATTCAAACACTCAAGGAGAAGTCAAAGCGTGCTTTCCTTGGAGCAGGTTTGTCCCCTTTCCCATCTCAGGTTACAATGGCGAGCTGCAGACTGGAGCGGAGACTGGAGCTCGACTGAGGAGCTCAGTGAGTCCAGAGATAGCTCAGTAGAGGCTGGCGTTGGCAGATGAGTAGCTGGGAGCTACAGAGATGGTGTCACTTGTCGCTTGGCGGAGAAACAAAAGGAAGCGGTAGAGTTTTAATCGAGCAAGTGATTCAGTTTGAAAAAGAGCTTTGTGTTCTTGCGTTCTGCTGCTACAAGCTTGTTGTTCTTGAGTTCTCCAACAATTCTAAGCAAGCTATTGAGAAGCAATCATCATACTTGAGCGCTTGAAGGAGAAAACAAGAAGCTTGGAGTCCGACAGTGGGAAGACACGAAGCAGACAGGGGTCTGCGTGAGATCGCCACTGGGTGGAGCTCAGGGAAGCTTGCTGTGTTTTATCCTCTCTAAGTGTTGGAGTAAGACCTTCTTGTTATTGTTTCATTGTGGTCATTATATATCATTGTTTGAAATATGCTGTGGAGAGGTTTCTCCACCGAGAAGGAGGTTGCTTCATATCCGGTGTTAACCAGGGCTTGATCTGCCGACGATCAAGGGATCGCCCACCTCAAGGGCACGCCAAGGAGTAGGGGCAAGTTATCCCCGAACCTTGTAAACCCTCCTTGTTAGCGATCTTGCTAGCTGTGTGTGTTTTGCGTTCATTTGGTTTTTCTGCATACTCTGTTTTCCATTCTTTCCGCTGTGCTACTGATATTTAAGTTGCAGAAATCGTGATAAGTTTTCAAGGGGCAAGCGATTGTCTATATTCACCCCCCCCCCTCTATAGCCATCTCGTTCCCAACAAGTGGTATCAGAGCAAGGTGCTCTGTTTACGGCTTAACAACCGAGAGTTCTCAACAAGATGGCTTTGAGAGAAGGCTTCTCCACCACCCGACCTCCATTCTTTGATGGCGCCGACTTCCAATATTGGAGATCAAAGATGGAATATTATTTGAAGATGGATATCCATACGTGGTTCGCGGTGAAGGAAGGATTCATCCCTCCTAAAGATGATGAAGGCAAGGAACTTGAATCATCTCAGTGGACTGCCGAACAAACAAGGAAAAGTGAAGCCGACGCTAAGGCGGTTGTCACTCTACAATGTGGCATGAACAAAGACCAACTCATCAAGGTTGGTCCCTTCACAAGTGCAAAAGACTTGTGGAACAAACTCATAGAGCTCCATGAAGGCACCCGGGACTCGAGGATTGCAAAGAGGGACTTGTTCCTCAATCAACTTCAAAACCTCTCCATGAAGGAGAATGAGTCGGTAAGTGAGCTCCATAGCCGGTTCAAGGAAGTTATTAATGGACTTCACTCAATTGATGAAAAGGTCGAGAATCGCGACCTTGTGAGGTATGTCTTGAAAGCATTTCCAAGGAATGCTTTATGGTCATCCATGGTGGATGCCTACAAAGTATCCAAGGATTTATCTATTGTAAAGTTAGATGATTTATTTTGTGAGATGGAATTGCATGAGATGGCTAACAAAGGCCCCAAGGAAAAGGGGATTGCCTTAGTTGCAGGGGACCGGATCAACAAGAAGAAGAAGGAGAAGAAAAAGGAGAAGGATCTTTCATCATCTTCATCCTCCTCCGAATCCGAGTCAACCTCGGAGGAAGATGGCAGTGGCTCCTCTTCATCCGAAATGGCGAACTTCGTGCGAAGGATGATGCGAAGAGATCGACGTTTCAAGAGGAGAGGTAATACTAGTGAATCCAAACTTGATAAGAATAATGCATCCTGTTTTGAGTGTGGTAGGAAAGGACACTTCAAGAATGAGTGTCCGAAGCTTAAGAAGAAGGAGGAAAAATCCAAAAGAAAAGAAGAGAATTCCAAGAAGAAGAAGAAGGCATTGAAGGCCTCTTGGGATGAGTCATCCTCTAGCTCATCCGATGACGAGAAGGAGGAGAAGAGCACAAGGCAAGTGGCTCTCATGGCTCTTGGAGAGGAGGGCAGTGAAGAAACTTCAAGCTCCTCAAACGCGGCTTCATCATCTTCGGATGATGAAGAGGTAACTTCTCCCGAGCTTGAAAAATGTTATAGAGCAATTGCATGTTTAACTAGTATGCTTAAGAAATCCAAAAATAAAGTTAAAGCATTGCAATTAGAGATTGCTCAATTAAAAGCTTCTAGGGATGATAACATTGATGACTTGCATGTTGAATTACTAGAAGATGAAATTAAATCACTGAAACATGAAATTGAAACTTTGAAATCCTCTANTGATTTGATGCCCAAAGAGCGGTCTACAATAGGGCCGGTATTGGTTACCGCCCTAAGGAACCCTCTTTTGTATCTCTCATGTCTAGGACTGACATGAGACAATCTAGGACACCCAAAATCCAAAAGAAAGTTGTCAAGGCATGGGTGCCTAAGTCATGTTTAGTTGATGCTTTAGGTCCCAAGGTTTGGGTACCTAAGACTTCTATTTTTCGAATTGTGTAGGTTATGATTGAGGGGGAGCATCTATCAACTTGGTTCGTTGATAGTGGATGCTCCAAACACATGACCGGGGATAGATCATTGTTTACCACATTTCACAAGAAGAGTAGAGGTAATGTATCATTTGGTAACAATGGTAGCCTTAAGGTCATAGGAATAGGAGACATTCAAATATCCGGATGTCTTAGAATCTCAAATGTCCTTCTAGTCAAGGGGATGAAGTTTAATCTCCTAAGTGTCAGTCAATTGTGTGACACGGGTTACACAATTGATTTCCAACCAAGTCAATGTCTAGTTAGACAAAATGACACTTTGGACACGGTACTAGTAGGAGCAAGAGTAGACAATATTTATCAAGTTTCTTTTAAAAGTGCTACTAATGCTCTTGCTAAGTGTTTCATGTCAAAAGAAGAAGAGTCCACACTTTGGCACCGGAGGCTAGCACATGTGAACATGAAGAACATCCGGAAGTTGGCCAACAAGGGACTAGTGCGAGGCTTACCAAGCATCAAGTATGGAAAAGATAAATTATGTGATGCGTGTCAAATGGGTAAGCAAACAAAATCTGCACATAAAGGTAAAAGCACTGTAAGTACTTCCAATGCTTTAGATTTACTTCACATTGATCTATTTGATTGTAGCACTATCATATCATTGAATGGAAGTAGATATTGCTTTGTTATCATTGATGATTCACTAGATATACTTGGACTTCTTTTTAAAACATAAGGATCAAACCTTAGATATTTTCATTTCTTTTTGTAGAAGGGTTGAAAATGAGAAATCATCAACAATTAAGACAATAAGAAGTGATCATGGAGGTGAATTTCAAAACCAAAGGTTTCTAGAATTTTGTCAAGATAAGGGTTATAGACATGAGTTCTCTACTCCTAGGACACCACAACAAAATGGTGTTGTAGAGAGGAAGAACCGTGCACTTCAAGAGGCTGCACGAAGCATGCTTAATGAGTACTCACTCCCGAGTTACTTATGGGCTGAAGCTGTTAATACAGCTTGCTATGTGCAAAACCGAGTTCTCGTCCATAGGTTTTTAGGAAAGACTCCCCATGAACTTTGGTTTGGGAAACCACCTACGGTTAAACATCTTAGGGTGTTTGGTTGTAAGGTGTTCATCCTAAACACCAAGGATCACCTTGGAAAGTTCACGGCAAAAGCTGATGAAGGGATACTAGTCGGGTACTCCCTCGTTAGTAAAGCCTATCGAGTCTACAACAAGAGAACTAGATTAATTGAAGAGTCTGCTGATGTGATCTTTGAGGAAGTTCCAAAACCAATTGACCAGTCAGAAAATGTAGAAGGAGTTCAACTCGAACTTAGGAGACTAAGTTTGAATGATTCTCCAAGTGGTGTTAATGGTGATGAGTCTGATGACGGTGACCCAAGACAATCCATTGATCAGCCAGATCCTGAGGCTGAATTCGTGTCTAGTGAACCTATTCAAGAAACACCACCGACACCAAGACAAACGTGATTAGCCTCTAGTCATCCCCAAGACCAAATTGTTGGAGACATCCATCAAGGGGTTAGGACTAGATCATTCTTCAGGAATGAGGCTAATGAAGTTGCTCTAATTTCAGAAATTGAACCTAGAAAAATTGATGAAGCATTAAATGATCCCGATTGGATTATTGCAATGCAAGATGAACTAGGTCAGTTTGAGAGGAGTCAAGTTTGGGACTTAGTCCCTAGGCCCAAGAAGACCACTATTATTGGAACTAAATGGGTCTTCAAAAACAAATTAAACCACAAGGGAGAAATCATTAGAAACAAGGCACGCTTGGTAGCCAAGGGCTACAGTCAAGTTGAAGGTCTTGATTATGATGAGACTTATGCTCCCGTGGCACGATTAGAGTCCATCCGATTGATGCTTGCATTTGCAGCACATCGAGGCTTCAAACTATTTCAAATGGACGTCAAATCGGCATTCCTAAATGGTTTGATTAGGGAAGAAGTCTATGTCGAACAACCTCCAGGGTTTGAGAGTACCGAATATCCAAACCACGTGTACAAGCTCAAGAAGGCACTCTATGGCCTTAAACAAGCACCCCGGGCTTGGTATGAGCGGTTGTCGACATTCTTGATTGAAAAGGACTTCATTAGAGGTCAAATAGACCCTACACTATTTCTACGAAGAGATGGTGACAATATATTTGTAGCCCAAGTGTATGTCGATGACATAATTTGTGGCTCAAACAACAAGGGCTATTTACGTGAATTTATTGGTCACATGGAGAGTGAGTTCGAAATGAGTCTAGTGGGAGAGTTGACTTTCTTCCTTGGACTAGAAATCAAGCAAACTCGCGATGGTATCCATGTGCACCAATCAAAGTATACACATGAAATGCTTCGAAAATTCAATATGAGTGATTCAAAAGAGGTAACCACTCCCATGGCCACAAACACAAGATTAGATAATGATGAGAGTGGTAAACCCGTTGATCTAACTCAATATCGAAGCATGATAGGTAGTTTGCTATACCTTACAGCTAGTCGACCAGATATACTATTTGCTGTAGGTATGTGCGCTAGGTATCAAGTCTGTGCCAAGGAATCTCACCTAATTGCTGTTAAGCGAATTTTGAGATATCTCAAGGGCACAATTGGTGTAGGTCTTTGGTATCCCCGTACCGAATCTTTTGATTTGATGGGCTATACGGATTCCGACTACGCTGGATGTAAGTTGGACCGGAAAAGCACTAGTGGGGGCTGCCAATTCCTAGGTTCGTCTTTAGTAAGTTGGTCGAGTCGGAAGCAACATTGTGTTGCTCTTTCCACTACCGAGGCAGAATATATCGCCATGGGAGAGTGTATATCACAATTGTTGTGGATGATCCACACCTTAGAGGACTATGGATTGGGTTACAAGGGTGTGCAAGTGTTATGTGATAACATTAGCACAATTAACTTAACCAAGAATCCGGTCCATCACTCTAGGACAAAACATATTGAAGTAAGACATCACTTCATTAGGGATCATGTAGCTAGGGGGAACATCATACTCTCACATGTAGAGTCAAAGTCAAACCTAGCTGACATTTTCACTAAACCACTTCCCGAGAGTGAATTTAGTTTCCTAAGACGGGAATTGGGAATGTGTCGCGCTTCATAATGTTCAAATTGTGGTCAAAACCCTTCATGATTATTTCAAATTGTTAGGGAACAATTGGGTAACTTTGGAAACATCTCACACAAACTATAAGGGTTACCAAAATGTTTTTGTTTGCTAGATATGGGGTGAGATGTTAGGTTCAACTCAATTTCTCAAAATGTCATTGCATCAATTGAGAAATTAAGTTGACGAGATAATAATCACGGTGGTGACCAAGTGTGGGGAAAACCATTGCATAACATATGTGTATATGGCTCCATGATCATACTTGGACATTCCAATCAAGGCAACTTGATTGGAAACTTGGAATTGGAGTAAAGACTTGTTTGAATTTGCTTGATTGATTGATGGTTGAGTTTGATTCCATTTAGATGGGTCAAAGTGGTTGATGAACCTATAAGAACTTTAGATTCTTGTTCAAGAATCTATTTTAGTCATAAGTACCTGTCCAAACTAGACAAAATCCATCAAATATCATTTGGAAATTTCAGAAATTCTGAAACTGAACATTCCAGGTCGTATCAGGAACCCTGATCGGTCACCGGACCGATCAGGAATCGGGCTGATCGGTCCCTGGACCGATCTGACCCCTTCCCGTGGTGTTCGGTCCACAGACCGATCTGCGAAGCAAGCCGTGACCTCCCAGAATCTGACCAAGTATTCTGAGCAAGCCTGGATCGGTCTCCGGACCGATCTGGCACCCTGTGGGGATCGGTCCACAGACCGATCAGGGAGCTCAGAGTTTTCTCTTCGGACCCTACTGATCAAATCCTGATCGGTCACCCGACCGATCAGGACGCATCTGATCGGTCATCCGACCGATCAGGACCACCCAGTCCGATCAGGATCGCATCTGATCGGTCCGGACGCGATCTGATCGAACGGTGATCCGATCAACCGCATTAAATTTTGGTTGGTGGACCGATCCACCAACCGATTAACTCTCCAAATCTTCGTTTTCCCGAACCCTAGCGCCGAAACCACCCGTCTGTGCAACCTGGTGACTGAGAGAAGTCTCTGCGTCTTCCTTCACGCTCGTGCGACCTCCTCTGCGGGCGGTTTTCTCCGGCTTGAAGGCTCTTCCTTCACGCGCGTTCTTCTCTGTCGCGAGTCTTCCAATCCCTTCAAACAATTTCAATGGCACCAAAGTAAGTGTTTGGCTTCATTTCCCGTTTCCAAGAGATCATAGAATATATGTTTGTGAAGCTAACCATGGTTTTTGTTCTTACTTGCTGCTGTGCCGGGACCTATTTCTTACCGTGACCCTCTTCCTCATTTCTTATGACCAAACTTTTATGTCTATCTTTTGATTGGGTCTCATCTGATGATCAACTCTTGTATGATTCAATCTATGTGTCATGATCCATTCAAATCTTATATTAGAAAGTCATCTAAGGGAAAGGAGGTAGCGGAGGGTAGTTCGAGGGGGAAGACTACTTCTTCAAGGTCTCCACCTCCCTCACATACTCGATTTCAGAGTGTCGGTCTTGCTCTCAATTTCCAATGGCACAAGTTTAACCTCATGCCGTGTCGATCTATAGACCCGACTTTTATCTATGAGCACTGTCCAACAATCCGACAATGTATTGACTTTTATAATCTTCAACCCATATTGCACTTTGAAGGACCGATCAATCTTGATTTGGTTTCTGAGTTCTATAACAACATGCTGAGTGGAGAGGGCACGGGGTGGAAAACCCGTGTTGCGGGTATCGATCTCGATTTCAATCAATCTATTTTCACTACTTTTCTAGGGTGTCGCAGGTCAACCAATGATTTCTTCCTCTACCCTTTTCCTCCTACTCCCTTTCCAGTTCCTTTCAATGGAGTGACTTCCGATTCCATCTATGAGTACTTTCTAGGTCATCCCAGGCCAGAGGGTTCTGGTGGGCGCACCCGGGCGTTTCCCACTTTTCCTGCTCTTCAACTTTCGCCCGTTGACTATGTGTTATTTAAAATCATCACCAATTGTCTTCTCCCCACTACCTCGAAACATCTTGATAAGATCCACCCATTCCACTGTTTGATGCTCTATGGGATGCATCAGCAGCTAGATTTTGACCCAGTGGCTTCAGTCTATTTTTCTATCATCGCCCACAGTATGCCGTTATCCCAGTCAGTCTATATGCCATTCGGTCACATCATCACTGCCTGGCTGGAGTCGGTAGGCATCGATATTTCACAGGGTCACATTGTGCCTATGGTACGACAGCATTGTCGTCTGGATAGACGCATGCTGGCTCAGTCTGGTGTGGTTGTGGGATCACGGGGGCTGCAGTGGAAGGATCGGAGACCCATGGGCGAGTTACCGAGAGCGGCCCTTGGCACAGAGCACTCTACTGATGATTACGATGAGCAGGCTCCTGACCTGTGCTGGCAGGTTGCGGAGATAGAGCGGATGCTGCGGCACGAATTACATGTTTCCGAGCTCTGGCAACAGGAAGTCAGCTCCGAGTTTCAGTCCTTCGATCGCCGTCTAGATGCTCTAGCATCTGAGGTCTCTGAGGTGAGCTCGTTCCAGGACCGATGGTATGAAGAGTGGTATCATCACACATTTCCTGATGGTGTATCCCCCAGTGGTCCTTCACCTGGGGATATCATATGTATTGATGATTCTGATGACGATGTTGCTGTCGAGTGATGATGTCTTAATTTTGGGCTGTATGCCCTCTAACTTTGTTGGTGTGACCTTGAGTCACACATATTTTGCTACTTGCTTGGATGCTTTCATGTCTTAACCTATATATTTTGATGCCATGCTTATCTACTATTGTTGATGCCATGCTGATTATATATCTATTATCTGCATGATTATTCGATTGCCATATTCATGCTTACATTGCCATGTCTAGTTGATCCTTATGAATATTATGGCATGCTTTGGGAGACTATATTTCACATTCATATGATACATGTGACTGCTATGTCTTACCTTAATCTTTTCACATGTGTTCGTATGATTAATCCACAAATTATTACATTTTTGAGTTGGGACCCTCTAGGTTTGAGGGGGAGTTTATCTTAACAGTCCCTCTTACCCCTTTTCGGTGTTCGACAAAGGGGGAGAGAGTGTGATTGGTTAAGTTTAGAATGACCATGTTGTAGGGGGAGGATCTGGATTCCCTATGATTCAGAATGTTGGAAAATTGATTGAGAATCCCTAAACTTAAAATCGGGTTGTCAAACAACAAAAAGGGGGAGATTGTTGATGCAGTCTGGCCCTGATTGTTGTTTTGGTGTTGACAACGATTTTAGTTTAGGAGGATGATTATGATGATTATGATTAAGTCCTGATCGAGGATTAGGCATGATATGGAAAATCCTAACCTGGGAGGTTAGGTGTGATGATTATGATGATTATGATTAAGTCCTAATCGAGGATTAGGCATGATATTGGAAAATCCTAACCTGGGAGGTTAGGTGTGGAAAATCCTAGCTTGGAGGGCTAGGTGTTGGAAAATCCTAACCTGGGAGGTTAGGTGTTGGAAAAGTCCTAATTCGGAAGGGTTGGGTGAAAAGTCCTAGCTTGGAGGGCTAGGTGAAAAGTCCTAACTTGGAGGGTTAGGTGCAAATTCCCATCCTGGAGAATTAGGTGAAAAAGTCCTGGCTTGGAGGGTCAGGTGCCTAGCTTGGAGGGCTAGGTTGGATGATGTTCTAACTCGGAAGAGTTGGGTGAAAAGTCCTAGCTTGGAGGGCTAGGTGAAAAGTCCTAGCTTGGAGGGCTAGGTGAAAAGTCCTAACTTGGAGGGTTAGGTGCAAATTCCCAACTTGGAGAGTTAGATGGAAAAATCCTTAGCTTGGAGGGCTAAGGTGGATGAATCCCTAGCTTGGAGGGCTGGGTTGAGTCACTGGATCGGTCTGGTGACCGATCAGGGACTTTTGGCACGCTGCTCCTTAGTGGATCGGTCTGGTGACCGATCCAGCTATGTCTGATCGGACTGGTGACCGATCAGGGAGCGCACAGTGAGATTGGGAATCTACTGTGTGGCTCCTGATCGATCCGGAGACCGATCAGGGAGCAGGCTGCTACCTTGCTGTCTTGCTCCTGATCGGTCTGGCGACCGATCAGGGAGCAAACGGTTAGTGAGTTCCCTTGCAAATTAGAGTCTTGGATCGGTCTGGTGACCGATCAGGAATCTTGAGTTTGATTAAAAAACAACTGTTCATCTGCTTTGATCGGTCTGGGTGACCGATCAGGATCCAATCTGATCGGTCTGGTGACCGATCAGGATTCATCCTGAACGGTCTGGTGACCGATCAGGAGTGTATAGCTGCGAGAGCTGGGAATCCCAGCAAAGCAGTGGATCGATCTAGTGATCGATCCACACACCCTGGATCGGTCCGGTGACCGATCACTTTAATTCAAATTTCACTGTCAGACGTCGTCAGAGCGTCTGATCGTATCCGATTTGCTGATGTATGTTCCTGAGATTTGATATGCTGTGTGATCTTCTGCTCTAATGCTCTGATTGAGTTTCAGGTGACAGGGGAGGATTCAAACACTTAAGGAGAAGTCAAAGAGCGCTTTCCTTGGAGCAGGTTTGTCCCTTTTCCCATCTCAGGTTGCAACGGCGAGCTGCGGACTGGAGCTGAGACTGGAGCTCGACTGAGGAGCTCAGTGAGTCCAGAGATAGCTCAGTAGAGGCTGGCGTTGGCAGATGAGTAGCTGGGAGCTACAGAGATGGTGTCACCTGTCGCTTGGCGGAGAAACAAAAAGGAACGCATGAGTTACCGTTTGATAGACTTGAATGACTTAGAGTTCTTGCTGTGCTCGCGTGCTAGTGCTACAAGCTTGCTGTTCTTGAGTTCTTCAACCATTCTAAGCAAGCTATTGAGAAGCAATCATCATACTTGAGCGCTTGAAGGAGGAAACAAGAAGCTTGGAGTCCGACAGTGGGAAGACACGAAGCAGACAGGGGTCTGCGTGAGATCGCCACTGGGTGGAGCTCAGGGAAGCTTGCTGTGTTTTATCCTTGCTAAGTGTTTGAGTAAGATCTTTCTTGTTGTTGTTTCATTGTGCTCATTATATATCATTGTCTGAAACACGCTGTGGAGAGGTTTCTCCACCGAGAAGGAGGTTGCTTCATATCCGGTGTTAACCGGGGCTTGATCTGCCGACGATCAAGGGATCGCCCACCTCAAGGGCACGCCAAGGAGTAGGGGCAAGTTATCCCCGAACCTTGTAAACCCTCCTTGTTAGCGATCTTGCTAGTTGTGTTTGTTTTCCTTTCGTTTCGTTTTTCTGCATACTCTGTTTTCTATTCGTTCGGCTGTGCTACTGATATTTGAGTTGCAGAAATCGTGATAAGTTTTAAAGGGGCAAGCGATTGTCTATATTCACCCCCCCTCTATAGCCATCTCGTTCCCAACAAAACTCACGGGCACCCTAGGTGCTTGCGTCGGCCCTAGGGGAGGAGAGAGAGCCGACCCTAGAGAGAGAAAGGGCACCGACTCTAGAGAGAGAGAGAGATAGAGAGAGAGAGGGAGAGAGTTAATCTCTTGATCACTCAATTAGGAATTCAAGGCTTGCCTTTGGTTCCTTTATATAGTATCCTCTCCCCTGCCAAGTCTCCCTCTTAACGGAATTTTAAAAAGAAATTTATCCTATAAATTTTCTTATTCCGTTTAAGCCAAGTTTTATTATAACTAACTTTATAATAAAACAAATACATCTCTCCTTTTATTATGGAATAAATTTTACAAGAAATTTATAAATTTTCTTTATTATGGTAAAATCAATTCATAATTGATTTTATAGAATTAAAATAAACCATTCCATGGATTATTTTAATTTCAAATAAAAAGAATAAATTTCTATAAATTTCTTTATATAAATTTCTTTATACAAATTTATTTATCCATAATTTATAAAACAAATCGCGCTAGATTTATTTTATTAATTAAACCAAATAAATTGGTTTCTCCCCAAGTGGTGGCCGGCCAAACCAAAGAGGGTTGACACCCTCTTTGGCCGGCCAAACCGAGCCGAACCCATCGCGAATTAAACTCATTTAATTCGCCCAATAAGCCTTCAAAAGACTTAGCCATTTTTAGCTTCCGTTGCGCCTCTGATTAACTCAGATTCGACTTATTTCTCTTGATCGGAAAATCCAATTTTCAACTCGTTTTAAATCCCTCGGATTACTCGTAGTGCGTGTGACTAAATAGGCTTTCGATTTATGTTGGCCGTCTATAATCAACTAATTATAGAACGATCATGAGTGCCACCTAGTAGTACATCATGACCCCCAATTAATCGAAAGATCAACGGTTGACCTCAGAAGTAATTCTGAAACCCTTCAGCAGCTCTAATGAATCGTGCCCCATTCCCTTCACCATCTTATACCCACTTGGTTCAGGACATGGTCTGTGTGTGTCAGTCCCCACTAGGCTGACTACGTCACACCTAGCCCAAGTAGTGTCTTTCTCGTCCTTTGGATTTCTAATTACTCTCATGTATTTAAGAGACTCATACTCTAAACATGACATGCTCTGGCCAGAGGCTTTGAGTAACAATCCGACGATAGGCCTGGGTATACATCTCCTCGCAAGGAGTGGTGAATCCTTTGTAGGCTGTTCAAACATCTTCGGGCACTTCGGCTTATACCCAATCATCCTGGGTCCACACCTCCTTGGAGATGCTTGCTTAAGATGTTAAAGTATAAGTCTCCATGACCAAGATGACTTGAACACCGCAAGTCAAAGGAATATCGCACTTAAGCTGCAGTAAGAACTTCACTGACATATCTATATAGATTACCATATGAAGTTTTACAGCTAGTCACTCCAATGAACTAGTTCCCTTAACTAGCATCCATGTTTATCTCCGGACATCCCAATGTCACCAGCCAGTGAGAATCAGCTGATTAGAAAATAACTCATGCTAGTCTCAACAGAATTGATAGTGTCCGTTTTTATCAATTCATCGACTAGGGATATTTTCAATATTTCACAATTGCACATGTAGAGATAATCACTAGTTGTGATCTCATCACAAATTCTCTTATGCTGTGAATTGTATTGTGGACATTCAGTAGATGAGTTTAAGATCCCAATCAAATACATACTCAAATAGCGAATTTTCATTTATTAAAATAAATGTTTACAATCATAAGGCGATTGTCTTAGGACACTTCTCTCATATCACTAACAGACTTGGCAAACGCGTGTTTTCCAAGTCGGCAATCTTGTCGAACCATGGGCACGGTCCTGCCCTTGGTCACATCTATACTGACTGTCTGAAGCTAGTCAGTAATGATGTGCCCAAAAGGCATGTAGACAGTGCGATGGCTGGGCTCTCTATAGGAGACGATGGACTCGAAAATACTCACCATGATATCAAAATCTAACTGTCGATGCATCTTATATAGCATTAGACAGTGGAATGGGCAGATCTCAGAAAGGGGTTTGGAGGTTATGGGCAGAATACATTGGGTGATGATCTTGAAAAGAACATAATCAACGGGGGAAAGTCGTAGGGCAGTAAAAGTAGGGAAGTCACTGTCAAGCTTATCGAGACCATCCGACCTGGGTGGCCGAAAAAGTACTCGTAAATGGAATCTGGGGTGACATCATGAATGGAACAGGTAAATGGGATGGAAGGGTAGGAAACAGGGAAAAACTATTCAGTGAACGCCGAAAGCCCAGATACTTTGAGAAAGTAGAGTAAGTAAAATCCAGGTATTTCTTGGCCACCCGGGTAGTGTATGCATGAATGCCAGCAGTGGAATAAAGGTTGTTATAGAATTCGGAGATCAAGTCGACATTGATCTCGCATTCTATAAAAAGGAAAGACTCCATATTGTAGAATTTGATTATCTATTTGACCGTGGGACAATATTCGTAGACAAAAGATCTATCTACGTTACGACAAGGGAGAGGCTTAAAGGCAGTGGTGAGGAACTTCTGTTCAAAGTAGGAACTCACAAATCTAGAACTAACAGACGGTTGGGGTCTTTGGGAGGGTCTAGATGATGAAGAACCTTTTCCTTTTGAAGTTCCCTCAGCCGGTTCTTTGCCTTTGGTAGATTTTCTAAACATTCGATAAAGGTCAATGGCAACAGATTGAATTATGGGATTGATCAGTGAAGTTAGGTTCGATCAAATGAATATGGTTTGATCAATTTAGCATATTATCAACGAGGTTTGATCAAGTGAAAAAATGACACAAAGAAAAGATAGAAAATTAAGAACACGGCGTTGAATTGATCAAGTGAAGAAAACAATGACCAAATGAAGTTCACACAGAAAGGTCAGATGAGATTCAGTGAGATTATGGAAAATGGACGAGTGATCATCATGGCACAGGCACATCACAAGTAGAAACAACATGGTTAGCCCACAAAAAAGTTATGATTCATGAAGTAATCAACAACATAAAAAGGAATCTTACTTAGGTGCCATTCGGTTGATCGAGTTGGTTGAGGGAAATACAAACGACCTAGCGCAAGCACTTCAGAAACGAGAGAAGCTCGCTGCCGAGAAGCCCAGACACAACAAGTTGCAGAAAGCTCACGATTGTGGCTCGCAGGGGAGAGCCGATCCGCAGGAACAAGGGCTACCTCACACCTCGCAAAGATCCTCAGAGACAAATCGCAGGAAGCTTGAGCAGGAAAAACTCGAGCGCCAACTCAAGAACTCACACACGGAGAAGATCACAGGAAGCCACGCACGCGCAGGAGGAAGAGGGGATTCGGTCGGCTAGGGTTAGAGGTACAAGGGATAGAGAGTTAATAGGTTGGTGGACCGATCCACCAACCGGATTTAATGCGATCGAACCGATCCACCGTTCGATCCCGGAGTTCCCAGACCGATCAGGGTTCCACCTGATTGGTCTGGATGGGTCCTGATCGGTCGGGTGACCAATCAGGGAAGCCCCTGATCGGTCTGCCGATCGATTAGAGAGAGAACAGAGAGTTTGCGTGAATTTTTGAGAACCTTCTGATCGGTCGGTGGACCGATCACCAAGGTGGCCAGATCGGTTAGTGGACCGATCAGGGCCAACACAGAGGAATTTCTGTGGATTTCACAGAATTGCTTGATCGGTCTGCACGACCGGTCAGGCCAACTCCTGATCGGTCCGGTGACCGATCAGGGAGGTCCCTGATCGGTCTGTGGATTGATCAGGGACCGAACAGAAAGTTATGTGAACTTTCTGTGAGCTCACTGATCGGTCCGTGGACCGATCAACTCCTCTCTGGATCGGTCGGTGGACCGATCAGATGTCAGAAACTTTCAGAAATTGTAGTTTCAGACTTTCTTTCGAATTCTAATATGATTAGATGGATGTTTATCATCCTGGGGGTGTTCCCTTGACTAGAATTGATTCCTTAACAAGAATCAAGAGTCCTTACGAGTTTAACAACCTCGTGACAAGTTTATTATCAGAGTTTAATCCTCCATTGAGTCCTAAACTCAATTACTAGCAACAAATTACACCTACTCTCTTTCCAAGTAAATTGAAGATTAAACATGGCATACATAGCAAAGAAAAACGCTAGACTATGTCAGGGAAGTAACATCATAGAATCTTCATTCAATCCTTAAGTGTACTATCCATGATCAAAAATTACTGGCCAAGGACTTATATCATTACAAAAACCAAAACAACGGGGATCATATAATTTCATAGGAAATTTCCCTTCATGGTCATGTGTTTAGAGCACCTACTATCAACACCCCATATTGATAGATGCTCCCCCTCAATCAATGCTATACTACCCAAAATATAGATGTTTTGGGTACCCAAATTTTGGGACCTAAAGCATCTACAATGAAAGACTTTGGCACCTATGCCTTAGTCATTTTCTTTTGAACCCTAGGAACCTTAGATGATCCAACATGAGTTCTTGACATTAATGATACAAAGCTCGGTTCTTTAGGTCGGTAACCTATACCGGCCTTGTTGTAAACCGCCCGTTGGGAGTTAAGAACCATATCTAGGGTTTTGGAGCTTGTTGAAAATTTCTCAAGAATATTCTTGAGGTTTTCAACTTCGCTCTTCAAGTCCTTATTTTCATCCTCAAGAATTTTAACATGCAAGTCATCAATATCATGGTCTTTAGGTGTTTTCAATTGTTCTATTTCTAATTTTAAAGCCTTCACATTATTCTTAGAATTTTTAAGCATGTTTGTCAAGCAAGCTATTGTTCTATAGCATTTATCTAGTTCGGGAGAAATTACCCCTTCATCATCCGAAGATGATGAAGCCGCGGTTGAGGAGTCACCCGATTCGTCACCACTTTCTTCATTTGGTACCTCTAGTGTCATGAAAGTCATGTGACATGTGTTCTTCTCCTCCTCCCTTTCCTTCTTCTCCTTCCTCTGCTTTCTTTTGTCACTTGCCACAAAAGCTACACCTTTCTCCTTTGGACTTTTGTTAGCGATCTCGTGTAATTCCATCTCGCAAAATAAATCTTCCAATTTGACAATTGACAAATCCTTAGAAACCTTGTAGGCATCCACCATGGATGACCACAAGGTATTCCTTGGAAAAGCTTTTAAAACGTACCTCACAAGGTCACGGTTCTCGACCTTTTCATCAATGGAGTGAAGACCGTTGAGAACTTCTTTGAATCTACTATGAAGCTCACTTACCGTTTCACTCTCCTTCATGGAGAGATTTTGTAGTTGATTAAGGAATAAGTCCCTCTTGGATATCCTTGAGTCCCGGGTGCCTTCATGAAGTTCGATGAGCTTGTTCCATAGATCCTTTGTGCTTGTGAAGGGACCAACTTTGATTAGTTGGTCCTTGTTCATCTCACATTGCAAGGTAACCACCGCCTTCGCATCGGCTTCTCCTTTGCGAGTTTGCTCAGCCGACCACCGCGAGGACTCCAACTCTTTTCCCTCCACGTCTCTTGGAGGAATGAATCCTTCCTTCACGAAGAACCATATTCCAATATCGGTCTTGAGGTAGTACTCCATGCGAGACCTTGAATACTGAAAATCAGATCCATCGAAGAAGGGAGGTCGGGTGGTGCTAAATCCTTCTGTCATTGCCATTCTTGTTGACTCTTGGGTGTTAGTCCGTTTGAGCTGAACCCCAAGCTCTGATAACACTTGTTGGTGCTTGGATGGCTAGAAAGGGGGGGGGGGGTGAATGTAGCCAGACACAGAATTTTCACCTCTTTGAAAACTTTCTACACTTTGATGGTTAGCAGCGGAAGCAAAGCAAACAGAAAATAGAGATGCAAGATCCATTGTTTGAATCCTCCCTGTATCACCTACACACTTAACATACACTTAGCAAATGAAATCAACGAGAATATGTAAGCAGCAGAGAAAACACAGAGTAAAACAGACGCGATCAGAACTCTGACAGTGGATTTGAATTAAAGTTTACTGCTACTGATCGGCCACCAGACCGATCAGAGAGGTCCCTGATCGGTCACCGGACCGATCAGAGAGGTCCCTGATCGATCACCGGACCGATCAGGGTAAGCTCAGACCTATCAGGCTCCAGCCTGATCAGTCCACAGTGAGAAACCTGAGATCGCAAACTCATCTGTGATTGGTCACACTGACCGATCAAGTACTGGGGATTGGTCACCAGACCGATCCAACAGTTGAGGACAAAACCTTCAGCTTTCGCATGACAAACCCACTGAACGGTCACCTGACCGATCAGGGTGTGCCCTGATCGGTCTGGGGACCGATCAGGTCACTCCTTGACCGATCACGAGCCATCCTGATCGGTCAAGGTGAGAAACCTCGCGACAATTTGATCGGTCACCAGACCGATAAAGGTTCTCTGATCGTTCACCAGAACGAACTGAAGCCACACAGAAGCCGAACCAATGTTTCTGTTCTCTCCCTGATCAGTCACCAAACCGATCAGACTTCTTTGGATTGGTCACCATACCGATCCACTACAAGGAGTTCATGCCAGCTCCCTGATCGGTCCCAGACCGATCTAGCTTCGAACAAAACAACCCTAAGTCCAGAGAATAACCTCCCTAGCCTTCTCTGACTCATTCTGGTCCCAGAGAACGAGCTCACGTGCCCTCTCCGACCAGTACACGCAATGCTCAGTTCTCCGGACCAAGACTTCGTTCCCAACTTCACTCACTGGGACTTCATTCAACCTAGCTTCCCAAGCTAGGATATGGCTTCACTCACCAGGGTTTCAATCACCCATCATCACTCACCGGGATTTCCATCACCTAGCTTCCCTAGCTAGGACCTGGCTTCAATCACTAGGGTTTCAATCACCCAGCTTCACTCACCGGGATTTCCATCACCTAGCTTCCCTAGCTAGGACCCGACTCCACTCACCAGGGTTTCAGTCACCCGGCTTCACTCACCGGGGTTTCCAATCACCTGGCTTCACTCACCAGGACCCGGCTTCACTCACCGGGGTTTCCAATCACTTGGCTTCACTCACCAGGACTTTCAGTCACCCGGCTTCACTCACCGGGAGTCGTGCCCAGTCCCCGACCAGGTCTTAAATCAGACTCATCTCATTAACCTAAACTACAATCGGTGTCAACACCAAAACAACAATCAAGGTCAGACTGCATCAACATTCAAAACCACCTCTAGCTTGGATAGACATAGGACCACACAAATCAGATTGAACCAATTCCAACACTTCTTTGGCTCTATACCCCTTGGCTTTAAAAGGCCTCTTGGTTATTTTTTCTTCCAAGCAAGATTCACAAATTGGGAAATCTTCCACCACCAATGAACCCAAAGGTCCATCGGCTATCAACCTTTGAATTCTACTCAAGTTAATATGACCTAACCATAGATGTCAAAGATATGTTTGGTTCATTTTTGAATGTTCTTTTCTCTTATTAGGATTAGAAGACATGGTATTAATTTCTCTTTGCATCATGGGATTTATTGAATGAAGAGTATATAAATTGCCAACTAATGCACCAGAACAGATAATCTCTCTATTCCTTTTGATAACAACTCTGTCATTAAAAGAAACAGAATATCCATCCATGAATAATTTAGAAAATGAAATTAAATTCTTTCTAAAACAAGGTATGTAAAGACAATTTCTTAAAACCAAAAATTTATTCTTATCAAAAGATAAATAAACATCTCCGAGTGCAATAGCCGCCACCTCCGTAGCATTGCCCATGTAGATGGTAATCTCGCACTCAGATAGTCATCTGGTTTCCTGGAACCTCTGCAATGAATTGCAGACATGATCTGTGGCTCCCGTATCTACACACCAAGTATCAATAGATAACACCGCTAAAAGTGGAATAGAAGGATTATCTGTTAAAGTGCATAGATATGCAATTAGCTTAATAACCAAAAGCTCCCATGATGCAATTAGATAGCTTATCATCTAACCGAAGTAAGAGAAAGGTTTCTTCCAAGAAGAACCAAACATATATTTTGGCTCTAAGGCTTGATCTTATTAACCTTTAGTGGGGTTCAAATGTTGATAGCCATTGAGCCCTTGGGTCCATTGGTGGTGGAAAACTTGTCTTTCTTAAAATCTTTGAATCCTACTTGGGTGGTTAAAAAGACCAAGAGGCTTTTTCTAAGCCTAGGGGCATAGAGCCAAAGGTATGTAGGAGTTGGTTCAAACCGATAAGTATAAGTCCTTATTCTATCTAGAATAGAGGTAACCTCGAAGACTTTGTTTATTTTGTAAACAATTATTCAAGGATCAAAGTACATTTACATGATGTACTGCAAGACTGAATACTTTGATGAGATCAATGAATTCAAGTCTAATGCAGAGTCACATTAGAGTAAAAGTATGGTAGCATTACGATTAGATTGTAGTGGCAAGTACCTCTAGGGATAGTTATAAGACTTACTTATTAGTAATTGGGATTCGATCCCAATTCACTGCACCTGGTGTGCCCCAATAGAACGGTGCAACACATGGAAGGAAGAAGTTCTCTTAAGGTAATGGTTAGGAAGATGATAAGCCACTATGAGATTAGCCAGATTTGTTCAAGGGGATGTGCCCTAGATACGACGGTGTATATGCTTGATACTATCTAGGTCAGTAGTCTCTTAAAACCATAGAAATGTAGACTAAGCTTTCGCTTAGTCTAAGGTATGATCAGATTATGGGTAGTTCAGCACATGTGCTGAAGAGAGACACTGATAAGTTGGAATCTAGTGCATATGTTCGTAGGCTATCCTAAGGGAACAAAAGGTGGTTTAGTAGTCCTAAGGATCAAAGGATATTTGTTGGTACGAATGACTGATTCTTAGGAAAAGGACTATGAAATAAACCACAAGCCCATGAATAGAGTTACTCTGAGTAAATTAAATAAGGGGATATTCTGATCTTAGTATCAACTGTATAAGAAGAAATACCACAGGACACTGCACCTCGTGTCACAGAAGACACACAAAGAGTACCTTATCATAGTGGGAGGGTTGTTAGTCAACCTAAAGGTTTCGTGTTCTTGGAGAGTCTATGGACTGACTCCTTGGTGAACATGAACCAGATCCCTAGACCTGTGACAAGGAACATTCGGTTTGATGAGAAAAATCCAGTCATGTGGATTTGTTCAAAGGACGGATAAGATTTGTGTATGTAAGTAATGTGACAGATACATGGTGGTATTCTTGTACTATACGTAAATAATATTTTGTTGGTTGGCAACAATGATGGAATATTGTCAGACGTAAGGGTATGGTTGTCCAAATAATTATGAAGGACTTGGGAATAGTAAGACACATACTTGGGGATCAAAGATCTAAGGGATCTCCAGACAAGGATGATGTGCTTATCCCAAGCTTTATAAAAGACATTGTCCTAACTTGTTTTAGCATGGATACCTCCAAGAAAAGTTTGGTACTTTTCAGTTTTGGAGCTACTCTATCTAAAGAAATATGTTTAAATTGTCAAAGGAGATAGAGCAAGTAATGGCGGTTCCTTTAGCATCGGCTATAGGAAGCCTAGTGTATGCTAAAAACTAGACCAGATATCTGTTATGCATTGAGCATGGTTAACAGATATTGGAGTAACCCATATCGAGGAAATTGGATTGCGGTAAAAGCATATATTAGTGTCTGAGAAGGACTAAGGACTATATGTTGATTTACTGGGCAGATCAATATCCTGTGGGTTATATGGATACAGAATTCCAATCAGGATAAGGGGCAAATATAAGTATTCCTCAGGGTTTTGTGTTTACTTTTGAGAGGTAGAACCATTGTATAGGAGAGTGTCGTGCAGCGGCTGCATGATGGACTCTACCGTAGAAGCTGGATGATTGGCAATCTCTAAGATAGCCAAAAGAGCTACATGGTTCAAGAACCTTAAGATGGACTTCGATGTGATTCCTGGTTTCCTCAGGACTATCACATTTTGTTGTGATTAAAATGGTGCAGTTGCAAACTCGAAGGAATCACGAGTCCATAAGGCAAGTAAACACATAGAGCGCAAGTACCACCTGGTAAGGTATAGCTATTGTTGCCTAGATTATATCAGAGGATAACCTAGGGAGATCATTTCACTAAGGCCTTAGTAGCGAGAGCTTTTAGGATGGTGAAGGGTCTAGGGGTCAGATTTATGACATTTTGATAACAGCAAAGTCTTTCAGTATAAGTGGGAGATTGTTAGGATGTATACTAAAATCCTTGCTTTTGGTCAAAATACATTTACATTTCAAAAGAGAATCGCAAAATCACACAGTGCATATTTATATTAGTATGTACATAAAATTTCTCATACTTGGCATTGTAAAAAAAAATGATTAACGAGGTTTTTCCAACCAACCTCGGGCGCATACTTGGCATTGTAGATAACATGGTGCGTGGTATCGCACAGAAGATCATGTTATCAAGTTCCCTACAGAAGTACAAGAAAGAGGCTCACAACCGAGATGGAGTTTGACAAACCATCGGGATGATTGTAGTGCAATTAGGTGTGGTTTGTCTTAACCATAGAATTGCACTAGTGCATTTGTGTGCATTAAGTAGGACAAAAAGAGAGGTCATCCAATTTTATACTGACTTCGTAAATTGGATGAGACCTCGATATATATTATGGAGTACGATTTCTTAACCCCGAAATAATGACGGACACGTATAATTATTTATTATTTATTTGACTTAACAATGGACGAGATTTATTCTATTAAATTGATAGGCCCGGTAAATTGGGAAATAATATTAATTATATGGTGTGCCATTGATTATTGACGAAATCCGTGTCCTGGTAAATCGGGATGATGATGCCCCCTTGGTGAGCTCAAAAGGATCGTCATATCAAATCTTGCAAGTGGACTATGGTCCGACAGGATGAAAAGGTTGAGTGGTACTAATCAAGGATCAAGAGGATAATTAATTTAATTGTCAGTAATTTAAATTATTATCGGGTATTCGATATCTTAAACACGGAGAGATGGACAACTCATAATAGGTGGAGCCCATATGAAAATATGGGGTTGGTGAGGAAGTTCAATAGGATCCTTTAATGGAATGGATCTACATTAATGGATCGGGTTTGGATCCATTAGCGGGCCAAGAACCAACTCCTCCTCATGGTCCCTACCTTAGCCCTATAAATACCCCATAGGAGTCATGATACAAGGGGTAATCAAGGAAATAATCTCTGCTTAATTTTGGAATTAATCCACACCAAAAACCCTAAAACCTCCTAGGTCATCGGCGCAAAAGGAGAAGAAGCTGATTGTTCTCCTTCTTCTCCACTCCTCCACCACAGCTCCCTGACCGGTGTTCACAGTGCAAAGGAGAGGTTGTGCTCCTCCTTTGGTGATCGGCGGCGGCAGGGAAGTGGAAGAGAAGCGCCGGCGGCAGGGAGTGGGCGGTGCCGGTAGCATTGGTGGAAGAAGGATTCCAAAGAGGAGGGTGTAAGATCGTTGACGGTTGCTAGAGGGGGGTGAATAGCAATTCTCGGTTCGTTCTTTACCTACGTTGTTAGTGCGCAAGCGGAAATACAATAAAAACTAAACTAAAACAACAAACAACGCTAACAAACCTATTTACGTGGTTCGGAGATGAAAACTCCTACTCCACGGCTGCCCGTAAGGTGGGTGATCCCTCGATCCTTCGACGGATCACTCCCCGGATGCCCTTCGGCTAGCTCGCGTAGCTCCTTGTGGGTGGAGAAATCTCGCCACAACCTTGAGTACACAAACTGAGCACTTAGACTACTAATGAGCTCTAACCAAGCTCATTCGTCAAAGCTCCTAGCCCAAACCGAGTTCTCTTTAAATAGAACTCAGGGCTGAAACTCACGCTGGCAGTCGACTGCTCACAGGGCAGTCGACTGCCCCCACTCAGATTCGACCGTTGACAGCCTAACGTTCGAATTCTAGCTACACACCAGTCGACTGCTCCCAGGGCAGTCGACTGGTCGAGGGTCAGAACCCTTCTGTGAGTTTCTGTGCTTGCTGGCAGTCGACTGTCATATCCCCTGTCGACTTCCCAGCTTACAAACACACTCCTACTCACTCCGAAGACCCTCCTTCTCGCATGCCTTCAGGTCCACTCCCTTGGCTTGCCCCTTGAAGTCCTCTTCCACTGGCTATCGCCCCTCGGATGCGCACACAAGCCTTCCCTTGGCTTGCCTCCATGCCACCCTTCACGAGTGCCCTTGAAGTCCACTTCCTGGCTTGCCCTTGGAGGCCTCCTCCCTCGGCTCTTGTCCCTTTATGACTTAGCTGACTCTTCACCAGCAGCCTTGACTGTTGCCTTCGCACCCTCTTCATCTTCAGCCCTCGTCCCTCAGATGCACACAAACCTCCAGCTTATCTCTATGTCATCCTTCACGTACGCCTCGAAGTCCGCACCCCTCGACTCATCATCCCTGCTATCCAAAGTCCCTCGGGTGCACACAAGCCTCCAGCTTGTCTCCATACCACCCTTCACCGTACCGAAGCCGTCCAGCTATGTCAATATGTGTAAACCTACACAACCTGCACACTCAACATACACATATTAGAACACCAGGGAAACCTAACTTAAATCCTTTGCCCAAACATCAAAATATATGGTCACTCTGGACCATAGATTGCCTCAACAATCTTCCCCTTTTTGATGTTTGGCAATACGTTTAAGTTAGGGAAACAAATAGAAATAATAAATAACAATAACAATGATAAACACTAATTTGGACTTACGTTGCCAAGACTCCATCTTGGACTTACACCACCAATGCATATGCAACGCAAACATGAATCCTATCCCAAGGCATCCCACACCTAACCCTCCCAAGTTAGGACTTTTCACCAAAATGGACTTTTTAAAGCTTCTCCAAAGCTCCCCCTATATTGGACTTACAAAGGCCTTTTAAGAACCTCTCCAAAGTTCCCCTTACGCCATGAATAGAGCAACAATGCTCCCCCTTCACCTAGTATCCCCCTAGACCTAGGATTTCCTTGCAAAAGTATGTTTGGTTTCCCAAATTAAACCCAACACTTCTCTCCCTTTGCCTAACATCAAAAAGACTCCAACAATATCCTAATTATTGGATCTTTTAATCCATAATTATCTTAAACACAGTGTACTAGCCCCTCATACACTTGTTTTACATCATTTGGGCACCAATCAGCTGCTGACTACCCAAATCAGCCCTGACCAGTCGACTGCCCCCAGGGCAGTCGACTGATACTTTGAAAATCAGTTATTCAGCATTTCTGACCCTAAATTTAAAAATGCATAACTAATTCCACAAATCTCCAAACATTTCTAAATTTTGTGGTACCCATAACTACTTGGGAAAAATATATTCAACAATGTATTTATCACCATTCCTAAGTTGGACACAAAACTCAAAATTTCCTATGAAAATTAAGGCAAACAAGAGGCAACCTCCCCCTTTACCTATACCTTCTCTCAATTTTCAATTTACCAAGGTTAAGTTCTACCCAACTTAACATCATAACACCAAGTTAAGTTATACCCCAACTTAACATCACACATTCTTTGGTCAAGTTAATCCTAACTTAACAAACCAAGTTTTCTACCCTAGAACCCTCTAGAAAATCCTAGAAAACCTGGAAAAATCTAAAAATTTGCAAGCACATTTGCTAGGATATACCCTATCCTAGAAAAATATGATTTCATGAAGAATATCAAATGTGCTTGACTTTTGGTACATCCTCTCATTTCCTCAAAAATGATCATTTCGTATCAACTTTGAATTCTATCTATAATTTCATGTGTTTGTTAAAGCTTACCATTATAATTTGACACATGGAATTATTCTCAACTCTTCCCTTTTTCTTAGGCATTCTTAATATGATAATTATACCCTTATTAATCTTCCTTGAATTTTATGATATCCATATAGCCTCATTTCATACAATCACCATTAAATCATGAGGCAAACCTTTATTCAAAGAGCATAAACATGGATTTTAATTTTAAGGTCATATCCTATTAGCCAATCTACCTTTTCTCCTTAAACCTATGGATCAGTCGACTGCCCATGGGACAGTTGACTGGCAAAACTTACAGAATGTTCCCAGTCCCGGACTAGTCGACTGGTCCTGTACCAGTCGACTGGTACCTGAATTTCAAGTTTTCAGGCAGATTTCAGAAATGCATAATTAATTTCACAAATCTTCAAAAAATCTGAAATTTCGTGGAGAGATTCGTGGAGCCTATGTCTACTTGGAAAAAATATGTTTCCAAATAAATGTACTACAAATCCCAAGATTGGCACGAAACTCAACTCTTTCTAAATTATATCATTTAACTTTTTTCCAAAAGTCCTAATTTAGGCCTCTCCTTGATATATCTTCTCATTTCTGACCATAATACATTTCTAGCACTGAATTATATGGTATTTACCTATTAAACCTTAATTTTATCAAATATACTCCTATTTTTATCTTTTTCTCTTTAAATTCCTTTTTAATGTACCAATTCCCTAGGATTAAGACTTACCCTAGTCTTCCAACCCCTTTGGCACATTTCATCTAATTTCCTAGGAGAAAACCTCTTGAGATCCATTTACCATGGATCACAAAGGCTCCTAGAGCTCCCCCTTGAGCTCTTAGCCCTAGCCACCTCTCTAGGTGACTCAATCCACACTAGACCACACCGATGTGCCCCTGGTGATTCTTGACCTACAAAATGAACCCTCTTAATCTTAGACACCTTGTCTTTGGTTAAGCCATTTTCTTTCCCTTTGAATGACACCCCTTGCTATTCTTGGACTTCTCCTTTTTGCCATAATTATATGCTTCCCTAGCATATTTCTTTTCCTTGGCATTGAAGACCTTAAACCGGTATCCCAACCCCGATCTATCATAGTTGGGTTTTAGACTAACCAATACCATATCTAAACCCTTAGATCCAACCTTGAGTCTTTCTAGGGGTTTCTCTAATTTGTCAAGCTTTTCCCTTAAAGCTTGATTTTCCTTCTCTAGATTTCTAACCCTTGAATCCATATGTCTACCTTGGACATTCCTAGACCTACCCATCTTCCTAGGCATATGTCTCCCCTTCTTGGGATTCATGCCTTGATCCTTAGGTACAAAGGTCTTGGATTTTTTATGATGCATGACTTTTCTAAGGTTTTGATCTACCTTGTTAACCCTATTCCTATTATTATATTTAAATCCAAAATTAGGCACAAGTAAGCATTTTCATTGATTTTAGCATGCATGGAGGAATAGTTGACACTATTTTTAATATGCACGGAGGAACTTAAATTTGAATTGTATTTTAATTTAAAGTTAGGGATTACCTCCCTTACCCTTGTAGTTCCTCCTTGATGTGAGCTTCTTTTCTTCCTTTCCTCCTTCTCCCATCTTCTCAATTGCTTCATTTTCTTTGGCTATCCTTTCCTTGGACATTTTGTGTGATAATGCCCTAGTTCTCCATATGTGAAGCATCTAATTTTCTTTTTCTTCTCTTGAGCTTCTCCATTCCTACAACTCATGTTAGATTTAAACGGGATTGAAATGAGTGTAGGTTTTACCTTCTTTTTTTTACCATTTGGTGACTTGTCCTTGTAGTGTCCCTTTTCATTGCATCCAAAGCATATGATATGATCCTTGGTCTTTGCTTTGGTGGAGGTTGGAGCTTCTTCTTGCTTTGCATGAATGAGGATCTCTCCTCCCCCTCAATTCTTGAGATTGATACTTCCTCTTCTTCTCTCGAGGAAGTTGATGATTTTTCACTTAATTCTTCCACTTCACTTGATGATGTTGATAATTCTTTTTCTTTTTCGTCTTCTTGGACCATTTGGCTTATTTCTTTGGACTCTTCCATTGTGTGAACTTGTGTAGAGTTTTTATGGAATTCTCCTATCTTTTTCCATAGCGCATGTGCATTTTGATATTTTCCTACACCACTAATTACATTGTTAGCAAAAATATTAAGTAAAATTGCAATTACCTTTTCATTTGCCTTTGATTGATTTTGTTGCTCTTGATTCCAATATCTTGGTCTAAGCTTCTTCCCATGCTTATCTCTAGGAATTTCAAATGATTCTTCAAGAGCAATCCTAAGGTCCCACTCCATTCTGAACCATGGTTCTATCCTTGTCTTCCAATATCCGAAATCTTCATGGTCGTAGGGGGGTGGAGTGTAGATGTCATCTCCTAGCTTATCTTCCATTATTTTTCCTCTAGCATTCTTGATCCTTTGGCGGTTAGTCCAATGAGAGCGGTCCTTCGCTCTGATACCACTTATAAGATCGTTGACGGTTACTAGAGGGGGGGGGGTGAATAGCAATTCTCGGTTCGTTCTTTACCTAAGTTGTTAGTGCGCAAGCAGAAATACAATAAAAACTAAACTAAAACAACAAATAACGCTAACAAACCTATTTACGTGGTTCGGAGATGAAAACTCCTACTTCACGGCTGCCCATAAGGTGGGTGATCCCTCGATCCTTCGGTGGATCACTCCCCGGATGCCCTCCGGCTAGCTCGCGTAGCTCCTTGTGGGTGGAGAAACCTCGCCACAACCTTGAGTACACAATCTGAGCACTTAGACTACTAATGAGCTCTAACCAAGCTCATTCGTCAAAGCTCCTAGGCCAAACCGAGTTCTCTTTAAATAGAACTCAGGGCTAAAACTCACGCTGGCAGTCGACTGCTCACAGGGCAGTCGACTGCCCCCACTCAGATTCGACCGTTGACAGCCCAACGTTCGAATTCTAGCTACACACCAGTCGACTGCTACCAGGGCAATCGACTGGTCGAGGGTCAGAACCCTTCTGTGAGTTTCTGTGCTTGCTGGCAGTCGACTGTCATATCCCCAGTTGACTTCCCAGCTTACAAACACACTCCTACTCACTCCGAAGACCCTCCTCCTCGCGTGCCTTCAGGTTCACTCCCTTGGCTTGCCCCTTGAAGTCCTCTTCCACTGGCTATCGCCCCTCGGATGCGCACACAAGTCTTCCCTTGGCTTGCCTCCATGCCACCCTTCACGTGTGCCCTTGAAGTCCACTTCCCGGCTTGCCCTTGGAGGCCTCCTCCCTCGGCTCTTGTCCCTTTATGACTTAGCTGACTCTTCACCAGCAGCCTTGACTGTTGCCTTCGCACCCTCTTCATCTTCAGCCGTTGTCCCTCGGATGCACACAAGCCTCCAGCTTGTCTCCATGTCATCCTTCACGTACGCCTCGAAGTCTGTGCCCCTCGACTCATCATCCCTGCTATCCAAGGTCCCTCGGGTGCACACAAGGCTCTAGCTTGTCTCCATACCACCCTTCACCGTACCGAAGCCATCCAGCTAGGTCAATATGTGTAAACCTACACAACCTGCACACTCAACATTCACAGATTAGAACACAAGGGAAACCTAACTTAAACCCTTTGCCCAAACATCAAAACACATGGTCACTCCGGACCATAGATTGCCTCAACAAAGGGGGATTGATCTCTTCTCCTCTTTTCCTTCTTCCTTGCTTAAGCACACACAGGTAAAGAGAAGAGGGGCGCTCGGTGGTGAGGAAGATCCTTCCTCTAGCTCCGGCGGCGGCGGGTTTGAAGGAGTTGCCGGCGGCGACAATTTTGGGTTGGAGGAGGAAGTAGGGAGCTGCTTCTCTACCCTTCCTCCTATTCTTCATCTTCCTAGTCTTCCTCTCGGAGCTACCTTGCAACCGGCCGGACCTTGGAGCATGAGGTGGCCGACAGCGTGAGGAGGAGAGGAGGAGAGGTTGCCGGAGCAAGCAAACCCTAGCCTTTTAGGGTTTGCGTTGGTGGGAGGAAGAAGCTTGAAGAAAGGTGGTTAATTCGAGGCCTTGGTGACTCCGCGTCTTGGTAGCTCGTCGCCCACATGACGTCCAAGAGGGGAGGGTCATAAGGTAGAAGACTGCGAAGTAAACAGCGAGGTATAACTCTCCCGAGCTGCGTTTTACTTTTGCTATGCTATTGCTTTAATTATATTTGTCATTGCATGTGTTTAATTAATTATCATGAGTTAATTATTTGTTAATTAATGTGATACTTAATTTATGTTGTTGACCTCGATTATAAACACGAAAACCGTTGATCCATTCGTCATTTTTTTCGCGGTTAATTAATTCGGAAAGTTACAAGGCATTAACCTTGGTTTTAGCTAAGTTGTGACTTGGATTGATTAACACGACGATGAGATGGTCGTTTGGGAGACGGATCTCTATTCGGATTAAATTTTTAATCCGTAGACATAGAGAGGTCTCTCATGTTTGACCCTGTGATTGCTTGTGAACCTGCCAAGCCATACCCAACAATTCCCTCTTCAGAGTCTTCATTTTGTTGGATTCGGGATTCCATCCTTGTTTCTACAAATTAATTCTATTGATTAGAACTAATCCGCATAAGGATAGAACTTCCTAAACGACCTTTTTCAACTTCATGCTTTTCGATTGAGTGATTGCTTGAACAAACTTGTTGTTCAAGCAATCTAACTCCTTTATCGATTAGCAGTGGAAAAGAAGATGAAGTATGGATCGTCGGTTCTTATGTTTGTTTCGGGGTCCATGAGAAATAAGAAAACAATTAATACAAGCATGAAAACAAAAGATTATACCTCTTGTTTTACCTCTTGATCTTCTATTGTATTTCTATCCTCTTCTTGGACGTCGTGTGGGCGACGATCTTCCAAGAAACAAAGCCACCAAAAACCCTCCTCCTCCTTGCTTGCGCCGACCACCAAACCCTCCTCCTTGTTGCTGCTGGCCAAAGGAAGAAGAAGAGAATTCCTCTTTTGCTTGTTGATGCCGCAAGCCACAAAAGAGTAAGAGAGCTCCTCCTTTTCTTGTTGGTGCCGCACGCCACAAGGGAAGAAGAGAGGAAGATGAATGAAGAAAAAAAGATCTTCTCTTTGGCACCAAACCCTAGCCCCTCTCCTTTTCTTCCTTGTTGCCGGCGCCGCCCAACCCTAGGAGAGCGAGAAGAGAGAAAACCAAGTTAGGGGGTTTTGGTTCATGGCTTTATGAGGTATTTATAGGCTACAATAGGGACCATGAGGAGGAGCTGGTTTTGGTCTCCTAACGGATCCTCAACCCGACCCGTTAATAATAATCCGCTCCACTAATGGATTATTATTGAACTACTGCACCAACCTCATAATTAAATATGAGATCCTTCTTATCATGTGTACATTATCTCCTCGTGTTTAAGATATCACATGTTCATTAATTAATTAAATTACTAACAATTTAATTAATTAATATCTAACTCCAAGAGTAGTACCACTCAATCTTATTATCATGTCGGATCAAGTCCACCTGTAGGATTTACATCATAATATTTATGAGCTCCTTAAGGGGACATCATCATCCTAAAATAATTAGGACACAGTTTCCTTCTATAATCAACGACACACCATATAAATAATATTATTTCTCAATTTACCGAGCCTATTGATTTAACGAATAAATCTCGCCTATTGGTAAATTAAAGAAATAAATATTAAGTGTACATGCCCGTTATTATATCGGGATTAAGAGCATGTACATCCATGATAACAGAGGTCTTGTTCGATTATATAGTCAGTATAAATCGAACAACCTCAAGACGGTCCTGCTTAATACACACAAAGTGCACTAGTATAATTTTATAGTCAAAATAGACTAATACCAAATTATACTATAAACTTTCCAATGGTTTGTCCAAATCCATTTTCGTTGTGAGTCACTACTTATAGTTTACAAGGAACTAATAACATGATCTTTTGTGTGGCACCACACACTATGTTATCTACAATGTAAAGTAATGGACAATAGCATATATAACAAATATAAAATACAAACACATGGCCACTGTGATTCTTATTCCAAAATAGATGTTCATACAAAATCTAGGCTTATAGTATACATCCTAACAATCTCCCACTTATACTAAAAGACTATGCTGCCATCAAAATGCCATATATCTGATTCTCATCCCATCAACATGCCTATCATAAGCTTTCGCTAGAAGGGCCATAGTGAAAGGATCTGCTAGGTTTTCCGCTTATGCAATCTTGGCGACAACAACTTCTCCTCGCTTTACGATGTCTCATATCAGGTGGTACATACGTTCAATGTGTTTACTTGCCTTATGGGCTCATGGTTCATTCGAGTTTGCTACTGCACCACTATTATCACAATAAAATGTGATAGCTTTGAGCAAACCAAGAATCACCTCTAAGTCCATTAAGAAGTTCCTCAGTCATATAACTTCTTTGGCTGCCTCAGAGGTTGTCACATACTCAGCTTCCATGGTGGAGTCCGCAATGCATTTCTGCTTGATACTCCTCCATACTATAGCTCCACCTCCAAAGTAAACACATAACCCAAGGTAGACTTACTGTTAACCCTATCTGATTGGAAGTCAGAATCCGTGTAACCCACAAGGAGCAAATGATCTGCCTAGTAAACTAGCATACAATTCCTAGTCCTTTTCAGGTACTTTAATATATGCTTTACCGCAGTCCAATGTACTTGTCCTGGATTACTTTGATATCTGCTAACCATGCCTACGACAAAATAGACATCCGGTCTCGTACATAACATAGCATACATTAGGCTTCCTACAGCCGGAGCATAAGGAACTGTCTTTATCTCCTCTATCTCCTTTGATGTTTTAGGACACATCTCCTGAGATAAAGGTACTTCATGTCGAAAAGGTAGAAAATCTTTCTTGGAGTTTTGCATGATAAAACGAGCTATGATAGTGTCAATATACGAAGCTAGAGATAAGCACAACATCCTTTTCTTGCGATCCCTTATAACTTTGATCCCAAGGACGTGTCTAGCTTCTCCCAAGTCTTTTATATCAAACTGTTTGGACAACCATACCCTTACATCTGACAAAACTTTGACATTGTTGTCAATGAGCAAAATGTCATCTACGTATACTACAAGAAATACCACTATATTTCCATCACACCTCTTGTATACACAAGACTCATCCGGGCATTGTATGAATCCATAAGACTGGATTACCTCATCAAGCCAGATGTTCCAAGATCTTGAAGCTTGTTTCAATCCATAAATGGACCGATTAAGCTTGTACACAAGATGCTCTTTGCCCTTTGCAATGAATCCCTCTAGTTGCTTCGTATAAATATTTTCTTCAAGACTTCCGTTAAGGAAAGCTGTCTTGACATCCATTTTCTAAACCTCATATTCTATATGAGCAGCAATAGACAAGAGAATCCGGATAGACTTAAGCATGACTACCGGTGAAAAGGTTTCTTCATAATCGATCCCCTCTTTCTGAGTATACCCCTTCGCAACAAGCTTTGCTTTAAAGGTTTCCACCTTTCCGTCTGATCCTCTCTTTCTTTTATAGACCAATTTCCATTCGATGGCTTTTACACCATCTGGTGGTTCTACAATCTCCCAGACTTGATTAGAATCCATAGATTCTATCTCAGAATTCATCGTCTTTTCCAAGATATCACATCTTTATCTTGGAGTGCTTCGTCATAGGTCCAAGGATCAGGTTTATGTTCATCAGGGACCAAGTTTGAAGACTTACCCAAGAATATGAATCTGTCAGGTTATCTAACAACCCTCCCACTACGACGAGGTACTACCTGTGTATTATTTGTGACACGTGGTACAGTCACTTGTGGTATGTGTTAGAATTGTGAGAGAAGTGTTCTAAGGCAATCGCCTTATGATTGTAATCATTTATTTTAATAAATGAATATTCACTATTTGAGTATACATGCTTGTGTATTTGATTGAGATCTTGAACTCATTTACTGAATGTCCGCAATACAATTCACAGCATGAGAGAATTTGTGATGAATTCACAACTAGTGATTATCTCTAAATGTGCAATTGTGAAGTATTGAAATTGTCCCTAGTCGATGAATTGATAAATAGGAACACTATCAATTCTGTTGAGACTAGCATGGGTTATTCTCTAATCAGCTGATTCTCACTGGCTGGTGACATTGGGATGTCCGGAGATAAACATGAATGCTAGTTAAGGGAACTAGTTCATTGGAGTGACTGGATGTAAAACTTCATATGGTAATCTACATATAGATATGCCAATGAAGTTCTTACTGTAGCTTAAGTGCGATGTTCCTTTGACTTGCGGTGCTCAAGTCATCTTGGTCATGGAGACTTATACTTTGACATCTTAAGCAAGCATCTCTAAGGAGGTGTGGACCCAAGATGGTTGGTATAAGCCGAAGTGCCCGAAGATGTTTGAACAGCCTACAAAGGATTCACCACTCCTTGCGAGGAGATGTATACCCAAGGCCTATCGTCGGATTGTTACTCGAAGCCTCTGGCCAGAGCATCACATGTTCAGAGTATGAATCTCTCAGAAACATGAGAGTAACTAGAATCCGTAGGACGAGAAAAACATTGCTTGGGCTAGGTGTAAGATGGTGAAGGGAATGGGGCACGATTCATTATAGCCGCTGAAGGGTTTCAGAATAATTTCTGAGGTCAACCGTTGATCTTTGGATTAATTGGGGATCATGATGTACTACTAGGTGCCACTCATGATCGTTCTATAATTGGTTAATTATAGACGGCCAACATAAATCGAAAGCCTATTTAGTCACACGCACTACGAGTAATCCGAGGGATTTAAAACAAGTTCAAAATTGGATTTTCCGATCAAGAGAGATAAGTCGAATCTGAATTTTTCAGAGACGCATCGGAAGCATAAAATGGCTAAGTCTTTTGAAGACTTATTCATTTAATTCGTATGGTATAGGCTTGGGTTTGGCCGGCCAAAGAGGGTCCCCACCCTCTTTGTTTGGCCGGCCACATTAAAAGGGGAGAACCAAATTGTTTGGTTCAAATTATAAAATAAACCGAGCGTGGTTTGTTTTATAAAATTATGGATAATATATATAAATTTTTATAAACCGAAGTTTGGTTTATTATTTTCATAGAAATTAAAATAAACTTTGAATAGTTTATTTTATTTTATAAAATCAATTATGAATTGATTTTTCCATGATAAGAAAAATTTATATAATAAATTTCTTGTGAAAATTTATTCCATAATAAAAAGGGAGACATGGTTGTTTTTATTATAAATTAAATTATGATAAAAACTTGGCATGATGGAATAATTCATAGAAAAATTTATATGATAAATTTCTTATGAAAATTTATTCCATAAAAAGGAGACTTGGCGATTGAGAGGCTACTATATAAAGGAACCAAGGCAAGGCTTGAAAATTATTCTAAGAGATCAAGGAAACAAGCCCTCTCTCTCTCTCCTTCTCTCCCTCTCCCTCCTCTAGTGCCGCCGGCCCTAAAAAGGGGAACCCCTTTTGCCGTGAGCTTCAGCCACCACCAAGCAGCTGCCGAAGAAGAAGAAGAAGCGGGCGCAACTCCTTCCTTCCTCCCGGGATCTTGATTCCGTTTGGTGGTTAGTCTTTCCATCTCTCTCTTTGTATTCTTGTCGTGCCTTTGGAGAATCTAGTAGTTCTTGTCGGCACGAAACTCGTGGCTTTGCGAAGTCATCCCGAAGAAAATTCGGCGTGGACGCGAATAGAGGCGGAGCTTATAAGGGACGCTTACGGTTTGATCTCGTCCCTTTCTTCGAGTTACGCGAGGTAACAAGTAAATTAGTTTACGTTTCTGCAAAATTTTAAATATATGATCATGTCTACACAACATAAGATTGCATGCTAGATGTGTGGTTAAATAATTTGAGAAATTATTTATGCTAAATCTTCCGCTGCACGTAATTGATTTTAAAATTACGAACCCGCATCCATGTCAACATGCACCCGGTCCCAACAGTGGTATCAGAGCCGGTTAGTGTTTGACATAATCATATAATTATTTTGCGGAAAACTTTGTCATGATCTCAATTTTGGAAAATTTTCCAATTATGGAAACTTTCCAATTATGATAAATTTTAGATTTAGGAATTTCAAAGTTTGGAAATCCTCATGAAATTTCGCAAACTTTTGAAATATCCTAGTTTCTGAAATTTTATGATAATTGTGAAAACTTCTCATTTTTGGAAACTTTCCAATTTTAGAAATTTCCTATTTTGGAAATTTTTTAATTTTGGAAATATGTAGGTTTTCTTTGTACCAGAAACTTACAATTATTCTGAAAACCTATTATGGAAAGCTCGCAATTTTGGGCACTTTCTTTCAAGAAAGTCTAGACAAATTTATGGATCATTAATTGACAATTAAATTCAAATTGGTTTTAAATTATTAACAAAATTCTTTACTTTGGGGAGTGTCTCGGGGAGCCACCCAAATTAAAGTTAGTTGTTGTAATTTAATTTCCTATTTTGAATAAGAATTGTCAAGTTTAATTTTGGCTACGCCTTGGGGAGCAGGCCAAATTAGATTTACGACAAATTTCTTTTCTTTGAGTATCTGAGCCTCGGGGAGCCACCCAAAGAAAATAATTTGTTGTAATTAATTAATCCATAAATAAAATATGTGATCAAATCTTGGAAAATTTTGAGGTGATTCTCAAACGATAATTTCCTTATTTGATTTCTTACATATTGTTGTCTCCAAAATTAATTAGGAAAATTATTTCCTATAGAGTTTATTTCCTTAAATAAGATTTTCATGAAAATAATATGTGATTGAATTAAGGGAATCTGTCTCTTAATTTAATAAGATTTGATTTAGAGAAATCAAAGTCTTAAACATATTATTTCCGAAATTGATTATGACAATTTAGGAAATTGTTTCCCAAAACAATTCCTTGAATAAAGTATGAAATTGGAATAAGGAAATCCGGTTCCTAATTCAATTAATGAGACTTGATAAATTAAGTCACATACATACTTTATTAAGAAAATCGTTAGAACATAAGATAATTATATGTCATGGATGTGCTTAAAAGAAAAGGATGAGACCCAAAACCCCTTACAAAATATTAAGGCCAACACCTTCCATTAATATGGTTAGAACCGGAGTTTTGTTTCTAGTTTGGGTTGATGGACACATCCATGCCCGGCTTGAACCTCGACATGTTCAAACCATGGAATTAGTTTATGATTAATATAGTTGGAGTCAGAGGTCAATCCTTAGTTTTGGTTGTTGGACACATCCAAGTCTGACTAAACAGTTGAATGAGCTCCAACCATATTAAAACTATTTCTTGATTAATGGGTCAGCCTTAAGCTTGGAGCATCGATTTGTTGTGCCACAGCCAAGGTCGATGTAAAGAGAGGTGCAGTTGGGTGCTATGTATATTGTTGCATACTTGTTAATGAGTTAACAACCCAATGATTTATGCAAACATTCAATTAGTTGATAGCATAAAGTGATAGTTACATATATGTGATATGTAATCGGTATAATTACCTACCTTCATAGCTAAGAATAACTTGATGGCCACAACCATGGTTGTTCTTATCTATGGTTGGATGTCATCATATTTGGAGATGTTTCTACGATCTCCCGAATTGATAAAAAGGGTTATTCAATTCGAAAAATAAATAGGATTTAATTAATGTATATTGATGCATTCTTCTCATCACATAACCTCAATTTGTATTTCTAGGATAATCACCTGATCATGTCTTCTCCGAATTTGCGTTCCATTTTGGACACCAATAAGTTAACTAAGGACAAAAGGATTGAAAATGCACCAAAAGGCACTTGCCATCACTGTGGCAAGGAGGGCCAATGGCGAAGAAACTGCAAGGTTTATCTTGAGTCCTTGAAGAAGAAGGCATCCGATGCCCCATCCTCTTCAGGCATCTTCGTTATTGAAGGTCACTCTATTTCCTCATCCACCTGGGTACTTGACACTGGGTGTAGCTCACATATATGTAATGACATACAGAGGCTAAGGAATAGAAGAAGACTCGTCAAGGGAGAAGCGAATTTGCGAGTTGGAAATGGAGCAAAGATTGCTACTGTTGCCATCGGAACATATTTGCTAAAGCTCCCTACTGGACTTGTCTTAGAATTGGATAATTGTTATTTTGTTCCTTCGTTAATAAAGAACATTGTATCTATTTCATGCTTGAATGAAAAGGGTTATCATTTAACTTTTAGTAACAATTGTTATTACATAACTTTAAATGGTGTTCTTTGTGGGACCAGAACTTTATGCAATGGTATCTACACGTTAGATTTATTCGGTGACATTTTCAATATCGAAGTTAGCAACAAACGTGCACGAATAGATAATCAAATAGACTCCTATACGTGGCATTGTCGTCTTGGCCATGTAAGTAAGAAACGCATGACCAAATTACACCGATGTGGAATTCTGGAATCATTTGAACCCGGTTCATTTGATACATGCGAATCATGCTTAAAAGGCAAGATGGCCAAATTACCCTTTTCTGAAAAAGGTAAACCAGTGGGAGAATTGCTTGGTCTAATACATATTGATGTATGTGGACCAATGTCAACTCTTGCACAAGGAGGCTATAGCTACTTCATTACCTTTATCGATGATCACTCACGATTCGGTATGTGTTCTTAATGAAACACAAATCTGAAGCTTTTGAGAAATTCAAAGAGTTTAGAAGTGCAGTAGAGAAACAGCTTGGCAAAAGTATTAAGATACTTCAATCCGATCGGGGTGGCCAAGAGTTTCAAGATTATCTTAGGGACAATGGGATATTGTCTCAATGGACTCCACCATATACTCCACAGCATAATGGTGTATCTGAGAGGCGTAACCGAACCTTGATGGACATGGTTAGATCTATGATGAATCATGCAACTCTTCCAAAATCCTTTTGGGGCTATGCGCTTCAGACAGCTGTTTACTTGCTAAACAGAGTCTCGACCAAGGTAGTCTCTACTACTCCATATGAGACATGGAATAGTAAGAAACCTCACTTAACTCACCTTAAGATATGGGGTTGTCCTGCTTATGTGAAGCGGACTGTATCAGACAAATTGGATGTTAAGTCTGATAAATGTCTATTTATTGGATACCCTAAGGAAACAAAGGGTTACCAATTCTATCATCCCTTGGAACAAAAGGTGTTTGTTTCAAGGCATGCTGTATTTCTGGAAAAAGAACTTCTTTTACAAGAAAACAGTGGGAGTAGTATTGAACTTGAAGAAGTTCAAGAAACTCCAGTAGACATTACAGAGACACCTAGTCCAGACCCGTAACCAATAACTCATAATGATGAGCTATCAGTTGAACCTAAAACAACACCACTTCTTCGTAGATCTGATAGGACACGCAATATTCCAGAGAGATACGGATTTCTCATAAGTGAATCGAACGACGTGTTACTCATTAACGATGATGAACCTATCAGTTATGATGATGTTATGAAAAGTTCAGAAAGGGACAAATGACTTGAAGCCATGAAGTCGGAAATGAATTCCATGTACGAAAATCAAGTATGGGACTTGGTTAACCCACCTGAAGGGATTAAGCCCATAGGGTGCAAGTGGGTTTTCAAGAAGAAAACCGACATGGAAGGTAATGTTGTTACCTTTAAGGCTAGATTAGTGGCAAAAGGATATCGTCAGAAACAAGGGATTGATTATGACGAAACCTATTCGCCAGTAGCTATGCTTAAATCCATTCGGATGCTCCTGGCCATAGCAACTCATTATGATTATGAGATATGGCAAAACAGTTTTCCTTAATGGAAACCTGCTTGAGGATGTATACATGATACAACCTGAAGGTTTCACATCGGTTGATAAAACCAAAATATCCAAGCTTCGACGATCCATATATGGACTGAAGCAAGCATCCAGGAGCTGGAACATCCGTTTTGATGAGACAATCAAAGAGTTTGATTTCTCACAAAATCCTGACGAACCTTGTGTGTACAAGAAGGTTAGTGGGAGTGCAGTCGTATTCCTAGTATTATATGTCGATGACATATTACTTATAGGAAACGATATATCAGTCTTACAGTCGGTTAAAATTTGGTTGTCCAAAACTTTCTCCATGAAAGATCTGGGAGAAACAACCTATATCCTTGGGATTAGAATCTATAGAGATAGATCAAAACGGTTGCTTGGTCTTTCGCAGTCTACTTATATAGACCGAGTGCTAAAAAGGTTTAGCATGTCGGAATCCAAGAAAGGTTACCTTCCCATCAGGCATGAGATCAACCTTTCAAAGTCTATGTGTCCGTGCACAGAAGACGAGAGGATTTGCATGAATAAGATTCCTTATGCATCCGCGATAGAATCTATCATGTATGTTATGTTATGTACAAGGCCCGATGTATCGTATGCTCTGAGCGTCACAAGCAGATACCAGTCTGATCCAGGAATGGATTATTAGGCGGCTGTCAAGACAATCCTTAAGTACTTAAGAAGAACTAAGGATGTGTTCCTAATATATGGAGAAGGTGATATGGTAATACGTGAGTATACAGATGCCAATTTCCAGACAGATAAGGATGACTCCAAATCTCAGTCCGGATACGTATTTATTTTGAATGGAGGCGCAATAAGTTGGAAGAGTTCCAAACAAGACACCGTAGCGGATTCTACCACGGAAGCGGAATATATTGCAGCTTTGGAAACAGCAAAGGAAGTAGTCTGGATCAAGAAGTTTGTCTCAGAACTTGGTGTGGTTCCAACCATTGATGAAGCAGTGCCGGTTTACTGCGACAACAATGGAGCTACTGCACAAGCAAAGGAACCAAGGTCTCATCAGCGATCCAAACATGTGCTTCGCCGCTATCATCTGATCAGAGAGATTATAAGTAGGAATGATATACAAATTGAGAAAATTCCCACTGAAAGAAATTTAGCGGATCCTTTAACTAAGGCCTTGCCTCAAAGCAAGTTTGAGGGTCATGTTAGAGCCTGTGGTATTGGATACCGTAGCGATTGGCATTAGGCCAAGTGGGAGTTTGTTAGTATTGTGAGAGAAGTGTCGTAAGGCAATCGCCTTATGATTGTAATCATTTATTTTAATAAATGAATATTCACTATTTGAGTATACATGCTTGTGTATTTGATTGAGATCTTGAACTCATTTACTGAATGTCCGCAATACAATTCACAGCATGAGAGAATTTGTGATGAATTCACAACTAGTGATTATCTCTACATGTGCAATTGTGAAGTATTGAAATTGTCCCTAGTCGATGAATTGATAAATACGGACACTATCAATTCTGTTGAGACTAGCATGGGTTATTCTCTAATTAGCTGATTCTCACTGGCTGGTGACATTGGGATGTCCGGAGATAAATATGAATGCTAGTTAAGGGAACTAGTTCATTGGAGTGACTGACTGTAAAACTTCATATGGTAATCTACATATAGATATGTCAATGAAGTTCTTACTGCAGCTTAAGTGCGATGTTCCTTTGACTTGCGGTGTTCAAGTCATCTTGGTCATGGAGACTTATACTTTGTCATCTTAAGCAAGCATCTCTAAGGAGGTGTGGACCCAGGATGGTTGGGTATAAGCCGAAGTGCCCGAAGATGTTTGAACAGCCTATAAAGGATTCACCACTCCTTGCGAGGAGATGTATACCCAAGGCCTATCGTCGGATTGTTACTCGAAGCCTCTGGCCAGAGCATCACATGTTCAGAGTATGAATCTCTCAGAAACATGAGAGTAACTAGAATCCGTAGGACGAGAAAAACATTGCTTGGGCTAGGTGTGACGTAGTCAGCCTAGTGGGGACTGACACACATAGACCGTGTCCTGAACCAAGTGGGTATAAGATGGTGAAGGGAATGGGGCATGATTCATTATAGCTGCTGAAGGGTTTCAGAATAATTTCTGAGGTCAACCGTTGATCTTTGGATTAATTGGGGATTATGATGTACTACTAGGTGCCACTCATGATCGTTCTATAATTGGTTAATTATAGACGGCCAACATAAATCGAAAGCCTATTTAGTCACACGCACTACGAGTAATCCGAGGGATTTAAAACGAGTTCAAAATTAGATTTTCCGATCAAGAGAGATAAGTCGAATCTGAATTTTTCAGAGACGCATCGGAAGCATAAAATGACTAAGTCTTTTGAAGACTTATTGGACGAATTAAATGAGTTTAATTCGTATGGTATAGGCTTGGGTTTGGTCGGCCAAAGAGGGTCCCCACCCTCTTTGTTTGGCCGACCACATTAAAAGGGGAGAACCAAATTGTTTGGTTCAAATTATAAAATAAACCGAGCGTGGTTTGTTTTATAAAATTATGGATAATATATATAAATTTTTATAAACCGAAGTTTGGTTTATTATTTTCATAGAAATTAAAATAAACTTTGAATAGTTTATTTTATTTTATAAAATCAATTATGAATTGATTTTTCCATGATAAGAAAAATTTATATAATAAATTTCTTGTGAAAATTTATTCCATAATAAAAAGGGAGACATGGTTGTTTTTATTATAAATTAAATTATGATAAAAACTTGGCATGATGGAATAATTCATAGAAAAATTTATATGATAAATTTCTTATGAAAATTTATTCCATAAAAAGGAGACTTGGCGATTGAGAGGCTACTATATAAAGGAACCAAGGCAAAGCTTGGAAATTATTCTAAGAGATCAAGGAAACAAGCCCTCTCTCTCTCTCCTTCTCTCCCTCTCCCTCCTCTAGTGCCGCCGGCCCTAAAAAGGGGAACTCCTTTTGCCGTGAGCTTCAGCCACCACCAAGCAGCTGCCGAAGAAGAAGAAGAAGCGGGCGCAACTCCTTCCTTCCTCCCGGAATCTTGATTCCGTTTGGTGGTTAGTCTTTCCATCTCTCTCTTGGTATTCTTGTCGTGCCTTTGGAGAATCTAGTAGTTCTTGTCGGCACAAAACTCGTGGCTTTGCGAAGTCATCCCGAAGAAAACTCGGCATGGACGCGAATAGAGGCGGAGCTTCTAAGGGACGCTTACGGTTGGATCTCGTCCCTTTCTTCGAGTTACGCGAGATAACAAGTAAATTAGTTTACGTTTCTGCAAAATTTTAAATATATGATCATGTCTACACAACATAAGGTTGCATGCTAGATGTTGGTTAAATAATTTGAGAAATTATTTATGCTAAATCTTCCGCTGCACGTAATTGATTTTAAAATTACGAACCCGCATCCATGTCAACATGCACCCGGTCCCAACAGTATGTCCTCTTGTATCGTTGGTATTGAAGTAAGAACTTCCCCTCTTACTTCCTCTAGGACAATTTTACTCATTGTCTTGTGGTTCATTACATAGTCCTCTTCTAAAAATCGGACATTCGTGCTAACGATGACCTTCTGATCTTTAGGATTATAAAACAAACCACCTTTCGTTCCTCTAGAATAGCCTACGAACAGCCGAACTTCCGTACGAGATTTCAACTTATTAGCGTCTCCCTTTAGCACATGTGTTAGACTACCCAAAATCCAAATATATCTCAGACAAGGCTTACGTACATTCCACAATTCTGTGGGAGTAGAGGGTACTGATTTAGAAGGTACCAAATTCAGAATGTACACTGCCATTTCCAGAGCATACCCCCAGAACGAATTCGGTAATTCCGAAAAACTCATCATCAATCTAATCATTTCCATAAGAGTCTTATTCCTTCATTCTACCACACCGTTCTGTTGGGGTGTACCAGGTGCAGACAATTCCCAGCCTCTGATAAGTAACTCCAAAACTCTCCCAAGAGGTACTCACCACCACGATCAAACCGTAGTGTCTTGATACTTTTATCATGACGTTTCTCCACATCAGCCTTGTATTCTTTGAACTTGTCAAAGCACTTAGACTTGCAGCGCATCAAGTAAATGTATCAATATCTCGAATAGTCGTCTATAAAGGAGACGAAATATTCAAAACCATCTCTAGCTTGGATAGACATAGGACCGCACAAATCAGAATGAACCAATTCCAACACTTCTTTGGCTCTATACCCCTTGGCTTTAAAAGGTCTCTTGGTTATTTTTCCTTCCAAGCAAGATTCGCAAATTGCGAAATCTTCCACCACTAATGAACCCAAAGGTCCATCGGCTATCAACCTTTGAATTCTACTCAAGTTAATATGACCCAACCTTAGATGCCAAAGATATGTTTGGTTCATTTTTTAATGTTCTTTTCTCTTATTAGGATTAGAAGACGTATTATTAATTTCTATTTGCATCATGGGATTTATTGAATTAAGAGTATATAAATTGTCAACCAACCCACCAGAACAGAAATCTCTCTATTCCTTTTGATAACAACTCTGTCATTAAAAGAAACAAAATATCCATCCATGAATAATTTAGAAACTGAAATTAAATTCTTTCTAAAACAAGGTATGTAATAACAATTTCTTAAAACCAAAAATTTATTCTTATCAAAAGATAAATAAACATCTCCCACTGTAATAGCCGCCACCTCTGTAGCATTGCCCATGTAGACGGTAATCTCGCCCTCAGATAGTTGTCTGGTTTCCTGGAACCCCTGCAATGAATTGCAGACTTGATCAGTGGCTCCCGTATCTATACACCAGGTACCGATAGATAACACCGCTAAACATATTTCAACAACTAATGAAAAAGATATACCTTCTTTGTTCTCCTTTCTGCGGGGACAACCCACCTTCCAATGTTCAGCCTGCTTGCATGTGAAGCACGTGCCTTTTGGCTTCTTCACTCCGCCCAGAGATCCAGCCGCTTTCTTTACCGAACCAACTTGTTTCTTCTTCTTCTTTCCGCCTTTCAGCGTAGAAGCAGAAACTTTTTCAACAACATAAGCTTGAGTACTTTGACGAAATAACCCCTCTGCTGCTTGGAGTTCTGTGAGAAGTTCCGCCAACGAATATGTCCTTTTGTTCATATTGTAGTTCAGACGAAACTGCTCAAAACTCTTGGGTAGCGTCTAAAGAACAATATCGACCTGGGTTTCCCCATCGATTTCAGCTTCAAGGACTTTCATCTCATTCAAATGAGTCATCATCTTGAGGACATAATCTCTTACGGGCGTCCCTTCAGCCATGGTGGTCGTTATCAAGTTTCTCATGGCCGCTTGCCTGGCAGCCCAATTCTGGTGTCCGAAGAGTTCCTTGAGATTGAACATCATGTCATAAGCAGTAGAAAAAGCTTGATGTTGATGTTGCATCACATTTGACATGGAGGCCAAGATATAACACCCTGCCATCTCATCTGCCTTTACCCACTTCTTATAACGTTCTCTCTCCTCTTCACTAGAATTATCACTGGGCTTATCAGGATAGATCTCAAAGAGTATAAATTTGTATTCCTCAGCAGTCAAGACAATGTCCAAGTTCCGTTTCCAATCAATATAATTTGGACCAGTAAGTTTGTTTTCTTTTAAAATCACAGCAAGGGGATTGAAAGTCATTTTGAAAAATCCTGAGAATCACAAGTGGTCAAATCATTAGATTTTAAAATAGTATTGATTCCTCAAACAATAAAATTTTAAAATCACCAACACCTCAAAACACCGTGAATTTCGTATGCTACGATAGTGTGGACGTATACTAATTCAAACATTTGTAAGTGGAGATTTTACCCATTAATTTTATTATCATGTCAAACTAACTTTTTGACAAATAAAATTAATAGTTGGTTTATCTTCGGCCATACGAATAATAGCAGTGACTCCGATGGGGAGGATACTATTATTTGCATCTAAGTGTACACCATTACTCGATACTAAGTCAATTATCTAGATTTATGTCCCTTCCGATGAGGAAGATCACACGCTCCTAAATAATTTCCTATAATCAAATTTGAACTAGTGATCCGCAAAACAAACTCATCCGATGTGGAGGAAGGCACTCAGAGCCAACGCGCAAGTTTGTATGCATCACTTTTCGAATTAGTAATGGAGGCCACGGGACTCAAAGATTCCCTCATCCACTTAGTTAATTTTTAAAATTGAGAAATTTTCATGCAATCACAACAAGCATAATAAACGGCAAGCAATAAATATGAAAATTCAAAATTTCCAACTATTATGGCTTTGAAGGTTCCGCCGTTCTCCAATACGCCTCCAGTCGTGTTGCCATCTCGTCTCCTCCATCCTTAGCCGTGCGCAAGTAGGGACCCGAGCCGAGAATAAAAACATTAATTTATATCCATCGATCCTTATACTCCACAAAGGAGTTTACATATGATCTAGATCGAAAAGTAAATTAAACTTAAGTGGCTAACATTGCCGTATTTAATTACACAATTAAATACAAATAGTCTCGTCAACCCCAAGGATTCAAATAAAATATACAATCACACACAACCATCATACACAATGACACAGCCATAATAGTTGGATCTTATGCCTACAACTACAAAGTTAGCCTCATGCACATCCTACTATTATCCGGCATATTATATATGAAAAGCATGAACGTAACCGAATCCAAAACACACAAAATCGGAAACCATTGGCTCTGATACCAATTGTTGGATTCGAGATTCCGTCCTTGTTTCTACAAATTAATTCTATTGATTAGAACTAATCCACACAAGGATAGAACTTCCCGAATGACCTGTTCAACTTCATGCTTTTCGATTGAGTAATCGCTTGAACAAACTTGTTGTTCAAGCAATCTAACTCCTTTATCAATTAGCAGCGGAAAAGAAGATGAAGTATGGATCGTCGATTCTTGTGTTTGTTTCAGGGTCCATGAGAAATAAGAAAACAATTAATACAAGCATGAAAACAAAAGATTATACCTCTTGTTTTACCTATTGATCTTCTATTGTATTCCTATCCTCTTCTTGGACGTCGTGTGGGCGACGATCTTCCAAGAAACAAAGCCACCAAAAACCCTCCTTCTTCTCCTCCTTGCTTGCGCCGACCACCGGCTCCTTGTTGCCGCTGGCCAAAGGAAGAAGAAGAGAATTCCTCTTTTGCTTGTTGATGTCGCAAGCCACAAAAGAGGAAGAGAGCTCCTCCTTTTCTTGTTGGTACCGCACGCCACAAGGGAAGAAGAGAGGAAGATGAATGAAGAAGAAAGGATCTTCTCTTTGGCACCAAACCCTAGCCCCTCTCCTTTTCTTCCTTGTTGTCGGCGCCTTCCAACCCTAGGGGAGAGAGAGAGAGAGAGAGAGAGAGAGAGGAGAGAAAACCAAGTTAGGGGTTTTTGGTTCATGGCTTTATGAGGTATTTATAGGCTATAATAGGGACCATGAGGAGGAGTTGATTTTGTTCTCCTAACGAATCCTCAACCCAACCCGTTAATAATAACCCGCTCCACTAATGGGTTATTATTGAACTACTACACCAACCCCATAATTAAATATTAGCTCCTTCTTATCATGTGTATATTATCTCCCCGTGTTTAAGATATCGCATGTCCATTAATTAATTAAATTACTGACAATTTAATTAATTAATATCTAACTCTAAGAATAGTACCACTCAACCTTATTATCATATCGGACCAAGTCCACCTGTAGGATTTACATGAAAATCTTTATGTGCTCCTCAAGGGGACATCATCATCCTAAAATAATTATGACACGATTTTCTTCTATAATCAACGACACACCATATAAATAATATTATTTTTTTAATTTACCGGACCTATTGATTTAACGAATAAATCTCGCCTATTGGTAAATTAAAGAAATAAATATTAAGTGTATGTGCTCGTTATTATATCAGGATTAAGAGAATGTACATTTATGATAACAGAGGTCTTGTTCGATTATAAAGTCAGTATAAATCGAACAACCTCAAGATGGTCCTACTCAATACACACAAAGTGCACTAGTGTAATTCCATAGTCAAGATAGACTAATACCAAATTACACTACAATCATTCCAATGGTTTGTCCAAATCTATCTTGATTGTGAGCCACTACTTATACTGTAACGACCCGGCCCCTTGGCCCCTTGGGCGGCCAAATCTCTCATTTGGTGGCCCCTTTAGGCGACCCTCGGCCCCTTGGGCGGCCAAATCTCATTTGGCGGCCCCTTTGGCGACCCATCGACCGTGTCGTTACTCATACTAGGTCTTCCCACCCCTGGGTGTGGATTTTTGCCTTCTCAGGATTCGAACTCTAGACCCAGGCTTAAATCTAGTTCTTTGTGAATCCTGAATACCAATTGAGCTATAGCTCAATTGGTATTCAGGATTCACAAAGAACTAGATTTAAGCCTGGGTCTAGAGTTCGAATCCTGGGAAGGCAAAAATCCACGCCCAGGAGTGGGAAGACCTAGTATTGGTAACGGCACGGTCGACGGTCGACGGTCGAGACCGCCAAATGGGACGCCAAATGGGCCGGGTCGTTACAATAAAAAGGCGCCTTTTTATGTAACGACCTGACCCTGTCTAACTGTTGGCCGTGTCGTTACTCTACTACTGGTCTTCCCGCCCCTGGCCAGCGGGTTTTTGCCTTCCCCAGGATTCGAACTCTAGACCTCCAGGCTAAAGTACTAGAGTTCCTAACTAATTCTGGTAACCAATTGAGCTATAGCTCAATTGGTTACCAGGATTAGTTAGGAACTCTAGTACTTTAGCCTGGAGGTCTAGAGTTCGAATCCTGGGGAAGGCAAAAATCCGCTGGCCAGGGGCGGGAAGACCAGTAGTAGAGTAACGACACGGCCAACAGTTAGACAGGGTCGGGCCGTTACATATACTTTACAAGGAACTAATAACATGATCTTCTGTGTGGCACCACACACCATCTTATCTACAATGTAAAGTAATGGACAATAACATATATAACAAATATAAAATGCAAACACATAATCACTGTTATTCTTATTCCAAAATAGATGTTCATACAAAAGCTAGGCTTATAGTATACATCCTAACACATTCCGAGTTCACTTAGCCTCGACCTTCTTCCTCTTTTCTTCTTCTTGCTCTCGTTCTTATGTGAATCTCCTTACACTTCCACTTAGCTTAGCTAGTTCACTTGACAACATTCCCGTGCACTTGTGGGACGTCATTAGTACTGCTCAAGCTTGGGGCAAGGGTTGATATTCCATAGTGGCTACTAGCATGGACCAGATCTGTGGATGAGTGCCCACAATCCTCTCAATCTCCATGTCCATCTTTTTGTAGTTCTTAGTGTCATGCCTGTACTCCCTATGAAAAGAACAAAAAGTAGCCATATAGGGGCAACGTGACCCTTTCTTGTACCTATACGACTTCCTCAGCACTCTGATATCCATCACAAATTTGCAGCACTTGTTCTTTAATAACCCAAAACGGAGTGAGGTAGGCCTTGTCTTTGTCGCGTGGGCTGTATAGACTATGTTGGCGATGCGTGCATTATGGGTGGAATGGGCAGAGCGGTTAGCATGTGTGGTATCGACAACTTATAATCCTAGCGGTAATCTCTTCCTCCTCCTTCCTCGATAGATCAGGTCCTTTCTATTGCTATCTGGCTTTTTGCGCCTCTTCCATTTAATATATCTTTCCGTCTAAGTGAGAAACTCATCATAGTCAAGCGACGACTTCTTGGCCAACGACCAAAAAAATCTCCATTCCCGGGGCCTTGTGAAAAGATTCCTATTAAAATATCTAGCGTTACCGAAGGAACATCTAATACAGCTCGGGTGAATTATTGTATGTACTTCCAAATAGATTCTTGTTGTTTTTTCTTCAAGTTCAAAAAACTCAAAGTAGTAGGAGCTAGGGTACCACTTGGAGCTGAAGAAATCCAGCAGAAAACAAGGCAACAAAATCGTCAAACAACTAGATCAACACCTGTGCAAGTTGTTGAACCAGTGTTGAGTGGGCCCGACCAACACTATAAGGAAAATCTAACACTTAACTCTGTCAGCATATTGGTAGAGCAGAGTCATGTTCTCGAACAACATACATGTTCTCTTCAGTCTGTCGTGCCCAAGATCAATTGGAGAGGTAAAGCCCGGAGACTAACTCGGGAGAATGAGGAAGGTCTCCAAGATCAATCCGGGAGGTAAAGACCAGAGACTAACTCGAGAGAATGGAGCGCAAAAAATAGCTTAGGGATCAGAAAACAGACGGGGAAAAGCTTCAGGCACCTCCCCTCTAGAATAGAAAATCCAGCAGATAGTTATTGCATGTAACGCATGGTAATGATGGACTTAGTAGTCGTGGTGGTCGTTACCGGCCTTACAGAGAGAAGAACAGCTATTAGATAACCAATGACCATTAAACGTGGGGGGAGGTAGAGACATGCGAAGGGAAGACATAGGGTATATAAGATACTTCGGCACGCAGGTAAAGGGGGACGGTAAAATTTAAACTCTAATACTTTGATTCTTCGTTTCCTCCCTATAAGAGAGATTTCTAACTTAAGCGTCGGAGAGGGCTCCACCAGAACTCCTTCCGGTGCATCCCCTTTACGCTCGTGTTAATTTCGCAAGCGCTAGCGTCCTCTTCCCATTGTCATCCCGGACTACGCTTTGGTGATTCGCCATCCCCGTCGTTCACTTATGGAACACTTCCAATAGAGAAACTCCCAAAAGATGCTCCTTTTCTTCCATCCACATTTGCACATCCTAATAATATATTTATTTATCTCATCGGAACCAAGTTGAGAAACGGGTAGAAATCCATAACTGTTTATTTGTTCAATGATATCTTCACTTGAAGCATGGAGTGTCGGAGGAGGTTTTCTGACTACAATATTTTTTTAGGATTTTTTTTTAATTTCGCCTGAAAGGATGATCAATTGGTAAAAATTTACTGTGTTTATCAAACCAAGATACCTTCCCACTACAAGGTAATGAAAATGTATTAGAATTTGTCATGCAGTGTGGACATGCTAATTTACCAGGTGTGCTCTATCCCGACAATATTGAATATGTTGGAAAGTCATTGATCTATCGTGGTCTTTGGATCCACATCGTAAATAATGGGCCCCTGTCGTAACATCCTTCTGAGTTTGCTGGGAAACATGGGATGATCCAACTGAAAATCGTCCGGACTTTTGGGGTTAAGAGTGAGCCCTAGAAGTATCATGTGTACTCTGACTCTTGCTATTATGCTTCTATCCGATGATCTATCTCTGAGTCACAACTGGATCCTGTGTCGGCTGCTTACCTTTCTTCTTATCACTATGAACTCACTGTTGGGTCGTCTCTATGTATAGTGCTCGGTCCAAGGCCTCCCAATATGTAGTAGTAGCCAAACCTGACATTCGTATCTGAATATAACTAGTGAGGCCCTGAATGAACTGCATCATTTGCTCACTGTCGTCGGCTACTAGCTAAGGATAGAATTCTGCCAAGCAGTTAAATTCTGTATCATACTCCAGAACACTATAATCTCCCTACTAGAGGGCTAAAAACTTTTGACATCTGGCCATACGGAATGCGGTAGGATAATACTTACGCTCAAAGGCCTCCCGGAATGAATCCCAAGTAACGAGCTAGGCTCTAATAATGCTCTTCTACATATTCCACCACGTGACAGCTTCATCCCGTAAATGGTATGTAGCTAACTCAACCCTCTCTAAGTCAGTGAGAGTCATGTAGCTGTAAGTGTCCTTTAATGTCTCCAGCCATGAGCGACCAATGCACGGATCTGCTCCTCCATGGAATAACGTTGAACGGTCCTTCATGGACACTGCTAATAATGGAATCCAAACTCTATTTAGAATCCAGCCCGCATGGGCAGTATGTACCACTGGTGGTATTGTCGAAACTACCATTGGTGTCACTATTGGAATTGCCATCGGATCCAATGGAGGTACCCTCGGTGGCGGAGACCTCTACTCACCCAAAAAGTCTTGGTGAGCAAGTTCCCGACTAGTCGGCTCCACCCTGATGGGTCTCTCAACCTCCCGACTTGAGTGCCTCACTGGCTCCACCGTCCTCCCCTATGATCATTGGTCACGACCACATGCACAAAGCGAAGACAGCTCAATACAATGAGGCATACTTGTCAACAGAAACAATATGTGTTATTAAAATATATATCTACCAAAGTTATACCAACTTACTTATTCGTCGCCTGAAGAAGTCCATCGCCACCAAATCCCAATATAACCAAGTCGAGAAAATGACTCCTCAAAAATCTGAAATATACCCGAACTCGAGCATCTAATACCCAAAAGAACTGGTGTTAGAAGGACTCTGTAAAACTCCGAAAATCAAAAACCAAGTAAACTCAACAAAAATCTAAAAAATACCCAAGCTACACTCGTAAACCTGACTCTAATACCACTAAATTGTCACCCCCCATAGCCTGCTTACTAAAAAATCAGACAACATCTTCCTTGTACGACGGACAATATAAAACTCAGAATACATCCAACTCATTCAGTTAAAAATAAGTATGATAAACTCTGATAAAAGTAAATGCAAATAGATTGAAAGTCAAAGACATAAACAAAGATAACTCCACTAAAAGAACTGTTGGGGCAATCGACCCAAGTATGATCGAGTGGATCATGGGTGTTGATGTGTGTGTCAATATGATTAAGTTAGGATGTCATGTTGGTTTGATATGTGTGTTTGAGTCATGCAGGACTTGGTGAATCACACATGAAGTAATGGAGTGCACATCCGAGGGACGAGAGCCGAAGGAAGAGGACTTCAAGGGCAAGCCGGGGAAGTGGACTTCAAGGGCATATGCGAAGGATGGCATGGAGGCAAGCCGTGGGCTTGTGTGCGCATCTGAGGGATGAAAGCAGAAGGAAGAGGACTTCAAGGGGCAAGCCGAGGGAGTGGACTTCCAGGCATACACGAAGGATGGACTTCGGAGTGAGTTTGAGTGAAAATGTAAGCTAGGCAGTCGACTGCTAGCGCAAAACAGAAACTCACAGAATGATCAATCGACTGGTCCAGACACTAGTCGACTGCCCCTTGGGGCAGTCGACTGGTGTTGAGGACTGGGCTATTTAAGGAATAGCTCTCTCCTCTATTTAAGGAGAGGCTTTGGAGCAGAATAGGGTTGTGGTTCTTAAGTGTAAGATCCTATTCTAAGTGCTCAAAGTCTCCATTGCTTACTCTCTTCCTCATACTCTAACTTCTATCTTGTAAGAGAGGAAGAGAACATCTTGTGAAGGTTTCTCGACCTTCAAGGAGAAGACCATAGTGAAGCTTGTTTGTGTGGTCTGTATCCTTGTATTAGTCACCTCTCAGAGGTGGATACCAAGTAAATCAGGGAGTTAGCATTGTTTCTTTTATTTTTGGTTTTGTTCTTGCGCTTTAGCTAACATTCTTGTAGACAAAATCGAAAAGTAGTTATTCACCCCCCTCTAGCTAAACGCCAAGGTCCCAACAAGTGGTATCAGAGCTCGGTTCATTTCGGGAGAACTCACCATCAATCGGAACATCAAGATGTCGTTCCAAGAGGGATATAGCACCGCACGACCACCATTCTTCGATGGCAACGACTTTGCTTATTGGAAAGGTAGAATGTAATACTATCTAATGAATGATATTGAGAATTGGTTTAGTGTTGTAGATGGCTTTGAGATGCCAAGGGATGAGAGGGGAGAACCTCTTCCTATCAAGAATTGGTCAAAAGAAGTGATGAAGAAGGCGCCAGCAAATGCAAAGGCCACAACAACTCTACAATGTGGTCTTTCAAAAGAGCAATTAAACAAAGTAGGACCATTCAAGACCGCAAAAGAGCTTTGGGAGAAGCTCATTGAGCTAAATGAGGGATCAAATGAATCAAGAAGAGCCAAGAAGGATCTTTTGGTGGCGTAACTTCAATCCCTCACCATGAAGACAAACGAAACTGTGAGTCAATTGCACGATAGAGTTAAAGAAATCATCAATAAACTTCATGCAATAGGTGAGAAAATGGAGAATAGGGATCTAATAAGGTATGTGCTTCAATCTTTCCCTAGAACCATTCTATGGGCCTTAATGGTTGATGCTTATAAAGTTTCTAGGGATCTTTCTTTGGTTAAGCTTGATGATTTATTTTGTGAATTTGAACTTCATGAGCAAGCTAATGTGTCTACTAAAGAAAAGGGTATAGCTCTTGTTGTAGAAAAAGAAAGGAAAAAGAAGAAGATTTCTTACTCATCATCCGATTCGGAGAGTCAAGCGCCTCAATGGATAGTGATCAAGAGGCGTATATGGTAAGGAAGATCAGGAAAGCATTTAAAAGTTTTTCTTCTAACAAATTTCGTGATAGGAAAAATTCGAAAAGTAAGAATAGGACAAGAAGGTCATATGCTATAATTGCCATGAAGAAGGACATATGACGGATGAGTGTCCACTCTTAAAGAAGAAGGTAGAAAAGAAGAAGGAGGACAAGAAGAAGGATGAAAAGAAGAAAACAAAAGAAACAGGCAAGAAGACTCAAAATCTAAAGGCGACATGGGATGATCCTTCATCATCGGAAGAAGAAGAGCACCATGTGTCCTATTTTGCTCTAATGGGAATTGACAACATAGCATGACCATCATTCGAAGATGAGAAGAGCTCAAGTGAAAATGAAGAAGGAAGCTCAAGTGAAGCGGAAGGTCAATCTTCAGATTCGGATGTCTCGGTAAGTGAGGTATACAAACTACCCCTACTACACTTGTGAAGATTATTTCTAGCACTAATAATAATTTGGTTAATGCTAAAAAGAAAATTAAGTGTTTGAAAAATGAGATTTGCATGTTAAAAGAAAAATTAGAATCTATGACAATAAAGGACAATATGCATGATTCTTCTTCTAGTTTAACTGAGTCATTTTTAGAAGAAAATAAGGAATTAAGAGAAAAGGTAGAGAGTCTCACCAAAACCTTTAGCAAATTTCAAATTGGCTCAAGGAACCTTGATATGATTCTTAGTAGTCAAAGAGTCATTTACAATAAGGCCAGAGTAGAATATAGACCTAAGACCAAAGAAGTTGCTTTTATTTCTCTTATGGGAAGAAATGGTGCATCTAGAAAGCAAACCATTAAAGGAAATGTAAAGCAAGCATGGGTTCCTAAGAAGTATTTGAATGATGTTTGTGGATCAAGTGTATGGGTACCAAAAGATTATATTTTTCGTGTTGTTTAGGAAGAAGAAAAGAAGGATTCAAACATGTGGATTGTGGATAGCGGTTGCTCAAGACACATGACCGATGATGTGAGCAAGTTCTCCACAATTAGCTACATAAATGAAGGAACGATGTCTTTTGGAAATAGTGGGAAGCTCAAGATTATAGGTAGAGGCACAATTGAGGTATCACTGATAAGCCCAAACTATGTGTCACGAATGTGGGCTTCAAATTTAGAATTTATAAATGAAAGCTGGAAACCCTTTTACAATCAAAAGTATGGAAATGTAATATAGGGGCCACAGGTCGTATTTTTCTCGGGGCTAGTTGTCGTGTTTGATTCGAACTTGTATTTGTGTGTCGTTTATGAGTTTTGGGTTTCAAGTGAATAATTTGGGTTTTGGGTTGTTCGTAATTCAAAAATGGCAGTGCAAGAAGAAAATGAAAGAAATCAAACTAGTTCACTAAACAAGAAATTTACACTTAAGAACTCAACCTAATGGAAACTTACTCAAGCACTTACAAAATTTTTGGAAACTAATTTCTGAATTCGAAAAACAAGAGAATGCTAAACAATTAAGTAGAGGTAGTGACAGGAGTTTTCATGTGAACAGATTAAACTCAAAACAAGTGCTAACCAATGGAGTTGGGAGTTAAACAAGCAACCATATCAACTCAGATTTGCTACAGATTTTTGGAAACTAACCGATGCAAACAAAATTCAGTAATAGCTAAACATGATATCAATAGATTTCAAAAGCTATTTTACTCCAAAGAACAAGTGAAAAATTAATACAAGTTAATACCCCAAGCAACTTGGCACGCAAGGGAGATCCTTGTGTGCCAAAAACCAATACTGCTTTCACAAAGTATCAATTTTCAGCTTAGGATCTCAACTTGATTGATTAAATTTTGGAAATAAGGCTACTAGGAATGAACTATGCAAGTCTAAGTGAAGGATTTAAGAGCTGAATTCAGAGACTTGTGAAACACAAAAAGCAGAAATGAAAGCAGATTTTCAGAAACGCAGTGCTATCTAAGCTGAAATAAAACAGAATTCGGTAATGAAAACACCCATTAAACACAAAACAACAAGCAATTGGGAATCAAGTCACAATTCTAATGTTCAAACGAGATTCAGAATGATCTAAAGTTCACTTGAAACAAACTACAGATGCTACAGCTAAGACTTTCAGAAATGAAATCTGGCACGTAACAGGATAGACTGAACAAGGAACGGCACGCAAGCAAACTTAATAGGAGATAACTGAATTTGATTCAATTGTTCATTCAACAAGCACTAGATCTACTTAACTTGTAGAAATTAAATCTAACTTAAGCAGAAACAACTTAAAGAAACGATCAAACGTCTGATACGAATTTCAGTAACGGCAGATTTCAGAAATGGAATTACAAATGAAACTAAGGAAACTAGCTACAAAAACTAATCCTCAATCCCTTCTTGAGCTCAGATTCTTCTTGTCGTCACACAAGAGTAAGCCTCGAACCCGTAAGCTTCACAGATTGCCGGCAATCAAACTCTGCAATTCGATCCAACTATAACTCTGTTTCTGGGCAGTTTGGAGCTGGAACCTTCACAGAGTCTTCATCCCGATGATCTAGAATCCGATCAAATGAAGAAATCGAGTGGTCGCGCCCTTGAATTGGAGAAAACTGGAAGAGATGATGAAGAACTATTGAAGAAATCGAGCTGCGGCGAAGAACTTGGCGAAGACGCGACGACGGCTGTAGGTAGGAAATTTTTGATTAAATACTTAAGCATGGACGGTCCAGATTGATCCACTTCAATCCAACGGCTTATCTTGCTCTGATTTGAGCCAAACTTTGATGATGATGATCTGGGGTCAGGATCTGCCTCGTGGTAGCTCGGATCCTCCAGATATGCAACGGATGGTCCAGATCAAGCTAATCTTTGAATGGATGATCTAGAGCCCTCCAAGCTTGATCCAACGGTTGATTTAGCTCTGATTGGGATGAGATCTTCAGATCTTGATCAGGGTGCTTGATCAACCCTTGCCCTAGCTCGGATTGCTTCGGATCGTCCCGGATGGCTCAGATCTAGCCGCTCTTGAATCGAACGGCCCAGATTAAATCATAATCTTGATAATTCGATCCGGGTCACTTCCGACTCAAGTTTGACCCAATATGCCCTAGGTCCTTGAACCTTTGATGCCTACAAAAATAGATCAAGAATTTAGTGGCCAAATAATTCAATTTAATGCAAATTTGTAATTTAGTCCAAAACAAGAGTAAGTTCTAAAACCTAGGGCAATTTCACAATTTTTGCAATAAAAACATAGGCCAAACATGGATTTAAGCAGCTCAAATAATCAATAAAATAGTATTTATCAACTCCCCCACACTCGAGCTTGAGCGTCTCGCGAAAACAGTAAATATGTATCCCTTAGGCTTTCTTAAGCATAATTAGAAACAAATGAAAAGAAATTACCTAGGGTTGTCAATTCTCATAAATCTAAGCCCTATGGATTAGTATCTTGTCCTTAAATCAACAACTTAGCCTTTTCATCCATCATGAGTCATTGAGATGATCTAACTCATAGCCTTTCAAGGGAATCTTTGGTGGCTCTCTCCTTAAGTTCTAAATTGATGATGGAATTGGAGCTCACTCAAACACATGATTCTTGCACTACCATAGGCTTGCTTATTATCTAATCTCCATCATTAATCATGAATAGGATCAACATCTACAAAAACAAATGAAAACATGGAAAATGTTAAGAAATGGAGTAAAAGACTAAGAAAATGGAAAAATGATAAAGTGGAAGACTTGAGTGCTTGAGGATATTTCCAATGTGCTTTGCCCCATCTTTCAGTCCTCTAGTGAATTACAAAGTATGGTGGAGTGAAACTTGAATAATTGCCTTTGAATTGAATGAAAAAAACCCTTCCTTGGTCTAATGTGCCAAGTTTCCCACTTTCGTGCCATTTTTGTTTCTTTCTTCTCTTTTCTGATTTTTCTCTTCTTCTTTTATCTTCTAGCAAGGTCAGCAATGAAATGGAATAAAGCTTTTGATTCGGATGGGAGAAACTTCACTTAATTTCATGGTGCCAAAGTTCACTTGTGTCCACTTTATTTCTCTCTTTTTCTTTTCTTTTCTCAAACTGTTTTTTTTTCTTTTCTTCCAGCTCCACTTCAGATTCATGGCATCTCTGATTCTTCATCCTTGCAATTCTCTGAGTTTTCAAGGCAGTTACATCCCTTAGAAGTGGAGAATTCCAATCCAAACCATTTCGAATTTCATTCCTGCATGTTTCTTTTTTTTCTGTTTTGATTTATCAGTCCTAGAGACACATTCCTTCCAATTCTGATCAGCTAAGGATGCACTCATCACTTGTTGACATATTTCGGTTCTTCATTCTTTGATTCACAGCCATGAAAGATCAAATTCAGCCCCAAGTTGATACAAACTTCTTTTCTAATCAGATTTTTTTTTCTTTTCTTTTCTTTGGCACAACTTCTTTTCTCTGTTTTTGGCACTGATTTCTGCATTGAAGCAGATTAATTCCAGCTCAGTTCAGTCTCTACAAGATGTTACTGATCTTGGCTTCCCAAAATTCCAACTTTTCAGTTTTTGATCCAAACCAATTCCGAAACCTGTTAAACAACTCAAGTTAACTTCATTTTGGCTAAAACTTTCTCTTCATTCTCTTTTCTTTTTCTTGCATTGCAGATTTTTTTCTTTTCATTGCATGCCACTTTGATCTTCAAAATGTAGTAAAGAATCTAAGTCTCCAATGGCTCCCACCTCTCATGCTCATTTTTGGCACCAAACATCACTCACTTGGCACATGAATTTTTTTTTCTTTTTTTTTTCTTTTTCTTTTTTTTTTCGAATTGAAGTGCCTCCTTGATACCAAATCTTTCCAAAAAACTAGTCACTCCCCCACACTTGAATCTTTGTCCGTCTCGGGCAAAATAGCATTAAAAACATTCAAAGCAAACAAGTCCATAGAAAAATTGGGGTTAAGATTAGCAAAAAGGAAAGACAACTAGAATAGAATATACAAATTGATGTGGAAAGGTAAATAAAATGATTAGTCCCTATAGATGTGATCCAACCATTGAAATATGATTTTGAAAGAACCTAAGCAAGTTCTAGAATACAATAACATATGTGTATCACAAAATAAGGCTAATCTCACTAGGTAAAAATAATCCATCTCAAATCCTCAATTAAGAGTCTAAGGAAAAATAGTACTCAAGCAACCAAGAATTCATCCATGAACTCAAATCCTAAGTCTCGACAACCAAATTTAATTTATTTTCCAAAAGATTCTAAAATGCTATAGAGATAACCTAAGGGATACATTTATTCCTAAGCATGCAAGAAAAAGTGTCCAAAAGAAATAACATGGTATTTACAATGACATTTATTCATGTTACTCTACTCACGTGTTTATTAGCAAGAACTCATTTTAAGAGTGAAAACATGCAATAAAGGAAAAGGCAACAAAGATCAAACTCTCTTTTATTTCTGGCGGTCGGAGTCTGTCAAGAAATAGCCTCCACCGTGGTAGTGGAGGAGTCTGAGTGTGCGAAAGAGCTTCTTCCATTTCTTCAACTTTACAGTGCATCGCTCCCCCACACTTGGACTTTACAGCAACCTGTTCAGGTGGACGAAGATTATTTAAATACAAGACCCATTCAAGAGGTAGAGTGCTTTGAATTAAAGTAAAATCTACTCCCTCTTTATTCTTTGTGGGACTCATCTCAGGAGGTTTCAGTCTGTTCAAATAAAGCTCCCACTCCAGAAGTCTTCTGGACCCTGCAAAACCATGTAATACCCCTCTCAAGCGTGCAGGGTAGGAAAGAAATGAAATAATATCAGTCTTTGCAGAAAATGTATCAAAAAATGTATCACATCCAATAAAATCAATTTTAGGCAGCTCAAAAAAATTTTCACAATGATTACCTACCCAAGATGCATCAAGAAACTTATCATACTCAATGAAATCTATTTTGGACAATTCAATGAAATTTTCACAATTATTTTCCACACATGATATATCAAGAATTCTATCGCAACCAATAAAATCAACTTTTGGTACCTCCATTGATGTTTCCAAAAAAGTAAAAGAAATACTTACCTGATCGCGCTGAAGAATACCTGGAGGTTCCACAATGATAGATGTGTCCATAGCTCCCTCCGGGTCAAGTATTGGTTCTATATCAGGTTCAAGTTCTAGTAGGCACTCAACTGGAATAAGTGATCCCTGGGGCTCTGTGCAATCCCCTACACTTTGCGGAAATGGTGGTGGTCCCTGGGGCTCTGTGCAATCCCCTACACCTAGAAAAAACTCTCCAACTGGAAGTGTGTCTGAAATATCTTCTGAAAAATCCTCAGTCTCAGCAGTAAATAACCTCTCAGCCTCCTCTGTCTGCCCCAGCTCATCAAGAATATCCACGCTCCTGATGGAGTGATCCTCCCCCGGATGCTTCATAGCATCGAAAAGGCTAAACTGGATTACTATGTCTCCCACCTCCATCGAGAGTGTGCTAGCATAAACATCAATCTTTGTTTTGGCAGTCTTTAGAAAAGGCCTCCCAAGGATGAGTGGGGATCTGCGTGCAAGATACTCTCCCTCCATGTCCAGAATGTAGAAGTCCGCAGGGAAAATCAACTCTTTCACTTTAACCAACACGTCTTCAATAACTCCTGCCGGGCGGGTCTGGCTCCTATCTGCTAGCTGTATCACAACTCCAGTGGGCTGTAGAGGACCAATACCAAGCATCTGGAAGACTGTCCTGGGCATGACATTAATAGAAGCTCCTAAATCAAGCATAGCATCATGTAGCATGGTGCTCCCTATCTCACAAGATATAGTGAACATGCCAGGGTCTTCACATTTCTGAGGGATGGCATGGATAAGTGATGAAACATTCTTCCCCATGCTGACTAACTCATTTTCCTTAAGCTTCTTCTTATGAATACAAAGATCTTTCAAAAATTTTGCGTACTTAGGAACCTGTTTAATCATCGTCAGCAAGGGTACATTAATTTCAACTTTACTAAAAAGTTTCACCAGCTCATTGTACTCTTTTGCTTTCTCCTCCTCCACGTGTCTTTTGGTTGGAGTTCTCCCCTGTGGAAAAGGCAAAGGAACCCTAAAATCATCTTCTTTGGCCGGAGGTAAAGATGCTGAATTCTGCCCTGCTGTCCCATTCGATGTGGTGGCTGTAAAATCGGTCTCGGCACTGTTTTCTTCTCCATTTGCCACCAAATTTAGAGGGTTGCTTGAGGGAAGGGTTGGGCACGGACTAGGGGTGGAATTAGCTGAATTTGAAGTCATTTTACTGCTGTTTTGAGCTGGAATTGAAGTTGCTGTCCGGTTTCCTGAAAATTCTACCCTTGGACTCTTTGGAGATGAGGTAACCTTTCCACTCCTCAAATAAATAGCACTCACATTTCCTTTAGGATTAGGAATAGTTTGGGAAGGGAGTTGACTTGATCCTTGAGCTCGATTTTGATTAATTCCACTTGCCAATTGCCCTATTTGCCTCTCAACGTTTTGTTGCCAAGCTTGTTGTTGTTGCATCATTTGTTGAAACATATCCTCAACCCTCTGTTGGGGCACATTTCCTCCACTTGAATTCCCATAACCTCCTTGGTTAGCAAAGCTTCTTGATTGACCTTGAAAAGATGAAGTGGGCTGAAAATTTTGAGCTTGCTGTGATCCTTGAAAACAATGATTTTGGGGCTGAGAAGAGGATTGATTGGGCTGTTGATAGGGCTGATTAAATTGCTGTGATACTTGGGCACCTTGCTGTGAGTTGTAGGGTTGAAAGTTCTGATTTTGGGGTGGAAAATTAGGTGGCGAAGGCTGAAAATTCTGACTTTGAAACCCTTGACCGTAGGGCTGAAAATTCTGATGCATGGGCTGTGATGGCTGAAAATTTTGTTGATTTGAAGCTTGGAAAGCTGGGAATGATTGGAAGCCTTGCTGCCCTTGATAAGGTTGCTGGAATTGAGGTTCAAATGCCTGGAATTGTTGCTGAAATTGTTGGGAATTAGGATGAAACGGAGGCTGAAAATTCTGGTTTGATGGCTGAAATTGTTGCTGATTGATCTGAGGTTGCTGTGACTGCTGGAAGTTCGGTAGATTCTGCTGTGATGACTGAGTTTGAGGCTCTTGTTGGCAGAAAGCATTCCCATACCTCAAGTTAGGATGATTCCTCCAACCGGGGTTGTAGGTAGATGAGTAGGGGTCATTTCTTTGTTGGAATTGAGCTCTAGCCAAGGCCGCAACCGATTCATCTTGTTGGAGATTTGGACAAAGGTCCGAATTATGTTCTTGGCTTGAACAAATGCTACATACCCTTGTAACTTGATTTGGAAATGAAGTTGTTGGAAAATTTGAAGCTTGGTTCACATTGTTCAATGCCATTTGCTTCACTAATGATGCCAACTCCGACAATTGGTTCTCCAACAATGAGCTCTTACTTTCTTTTTGTTCATTAGACAACACTTGAGCTTCATTAACCCCTCTTGTAGTGAGTGCTCTACTCCCGAATTGTTGAGAATTTTCCGCCATGTTAGAAATGAGTTCTCTAGCTTGCGCCGGTGTTTTGTTTACTAAGGCTCCTCCTGCCGCCGCATCAATCATGCTCCTATCCATAGGCAATAAACCTTCATAAAAATATTGCACAAGAAGTTGCTCACTAATTTGGTGTTGAGGACAGCTAGAGCATAACTTCTTGAACCTCTCCCAATAATCATAAAGAGACTCTCCAACCACTTGTTGAATGCCACAAATACTTTTTCTGATAATGGCGGTCCTTGATGCTGGAAAAAACTTCTCTAAAAATGCTCTCTTCATTTCAATCCAACTAGCAACATGTCCAGTGGGCAAATAATACAACCAATCCTTAGCAGCCCCAGTCAAGGAAAAAGGAAATGCTCTTAACTTAATGTCTTCTTCAGAAACACCCTGAGGCTTCATAGTAGAGCACACCACATGGAATTCGTGCAAGTGTCTGTTTGGATCCTCCCCAGATAAACCCTGAAACTTTGGCAGCAAATTAATGAGTCCAGATCTGAGCTCAAAATTCCCCCCTAGCTCTGGATAAGCTATGCTGGAGTACTGAAATGCAGCGTCAGGTGCTGCGAGCTCCTTCATGGTTCTCTGGTGGTCTGCCATATCAATGTCTGAGTGAGTGCTGATAATCTGAATAGGAGGGATATCTGTAGTCCCAGAAAGAATGGCCTGGTTCCTCCTGACTCTGAAAGTCCTCTCAATCTCAGGATCGAAATCTTCTAATTCAGCACCTAAAGACCTGGTCATAAAAACAAAACAAATCACAGTGAAAGTAGATAAAAAGATAAAACAATTAAAATCAAATCAAAAGATATGGCAATAAGCACAAAAGTAAATCAAGAATGATATGAATAAGCGCACAAGCAAAAATCAAACAAGTCAACTAGTAAATTCCCCGGCAACGGCGCCAAAAATTTGATAAGCCCAAACTATGTGTCACGAATGTGGGCTTCAAATTTAGAATTTATAAATGAAAGCTGGAAACCCTTTTACAATCAAAAGTATGGAAATGTAATATAGGGGCCACAGGTCGTATTTTTCTCGGGGCTAGTTGTCGTGTTTGATTCGAACTTGTATTTGTGTGTCGTTTATGAGTTTTGGGTTTCAAGTGAATAATTTGGGTTTTGGGTTGTTCGTAATTCAAAAATGGCAGTGCAAGAAGAAAATGAAAGAAATCAAACTAGTTCACTAAACAAGAAATTTACACTTAAGAACTCAACCTAATGGAAACTTACTCAAGCACTTACAAAATTTTTGGAAACTAATTTCTGAATTCGAAAAACAAGAGAATGCTAAACAATTAAGTAGAGGTAGTGACAGGAGTTTTCATGTGAACAGATTAAACTCAAAACAAGTGCTAACCAATGGAGTTGGGAGTTAAACAAGCAACCATATCAACTCAGATTTGCTACAGATTTTTGGAAACTAACCGATGCAAACAAAATTCAGTAATAGCTAAACATGATATCAATAGATTTCAAAAGCTATTTTACTCCAAAGAACAAGTGAAAAATTAATACAAGTTAATACCCCAAGCAACTTGGCACGCAAGGGAGATCCTTGTGTGCCAAAAACCAATACTGCTTTCACAAAGTATCAATTTTCAGCTTAGGATCTCAACTTGATTGATTAAATTTTGGAAATAAGGCTACTAGGAATGAACTATGCAAGTCTAAGTGAAGGATTTAAGAGCTGAATTCAGAGACTTGTGAAACACAAAAAGCAGAAATGAAAGCAGATTTTCAGAAACGCAGTGCTATCTAAGCTGAAATAAAACAGAATTCGGTAATGAAAACACCCATTAAACACAAAACAACAAGCAATTGGGAATCAAGTCACAATTCTAATGTTCAAACGAGATTCAGAATGATCTAAAGTTCACTTGAAACAAACTACAGATGCTACAGCTAAGACTTTCAGAAATGAAATCTGGCACGTAACAGGATAGACTGAACAAGGAACGGCACGCAAGCAAACTTAATAGGAGATAACTGAATTTGATTCAATTGTTCATTCAACAAGCACTAGATCTACTTAACTTGTAGAAATTAAATCTAACTTAAGCAGAAACAACTTAAAGAAACGATCAAACGTCTGATACGAATTTCAGTAACGGCAGATTTCAGAAATGGAATTACAAATGAAACTAAGGAAACTAGCTACAAAAACTAATCCTCAATCCCTTCTTGAGCTCAGATTCTTCTTGTCGTCACACAAGAGTAAGCCTCGAACCCGTAAGCTTCACAGATTGCCGGCAATCAAACTCTGCAATTCGATCCAACTATAACTCTGTTTCTGGGCAGTTTGGAGCTGGAACCTTCACAGAGTCTTCATCCCGATGATCTAGAATCCGATCAAATGAAGAAATCGAGTGGTCGCGCCCTTGAATTGGAGAAAACTGGAAGAGATGATGAAGAACTATTGAAGAAATCGAGCTGCGGCGAAGAACTTGGCGAAGACGCGACGACGGCTGTAGGTAGGAAATTTTTGATTAAATACTTAAGCATGGACGGTCCAGATTGATCCACTTCAATCCAACGGCTTATCTTGCTCTGATTTGAGCCAAACTTTGATGATGATGATCTGGGGTCAGGATCTGCCTCGTGGTAGCTCGGATCCTCCAGATATGCAACGGATGGTCCAGATCAAGCTAATCTTTGAATGGATGATCTAGAGCCCTCCAAGCTTGATCCAACGGTTGATTTAGCTCTGATTGGGATGAAATCTTCAGATCTTGATCAGGGTGCTTGATCAACCCTTGCCCTAGCTCGGATTGCTTCGGATCGTCCCGGATGGCTCAGATCTAGCCGCTCTTGAATCGAACGGCCCAGATTAAATCATAATCTTGATAATTCGATCCGGGTCACTTCCGACTCAAGTTTGACCCAATATGCCCTAGGTCCTTGAACCTTTGATGCCTACAAAAATAGATCAAGAATTTAGTGGCCAAATAATTCAATTTAATGCGAATTTGCAATTTAGTCCAAAACAAGAGTAAGTTCTAAAACCTAGGGCAATTTCACAATTTTTGCAATAAAAACATAGGCCAAACATGGATTTAAGCAGCTCAAATAATCAATAAAATAGTATTTATCAATCACCTACAATTATCATTCATAAAATGCTTCTAATTAAGGACATGGAATTCAATTTGCATAGTGTTAGTCAATTATGTGATGTCGGATATAAGGTTGAATTTCATGCAAATAAATGCTTGGTTAAACATAATGGCTCGAAAAATGCTATGTTGGAAGGGTATAGGAAAACAAATATTTATTATATTGATCTCTCCTATGCTTATAACATTTCTACTAAGTGCCTCCTATCAAAAGAAGAAGAAGGATGACTATGGCATAGAAGACTCGGACATATCAACATGAAGAACATAGCAAGAGTGGTCAAGATGGAGTTAGTGAAAGGACTCCCGAATACCAAATATGCCAAAAATAAGATGTGTGATGCATGTCAAGAGGGTAAGCAATCCAAGTCATCACACAAAGGTAAAACTCTAACTAGTACTTCTCTACCATTGGAATTGTTGCATTTAGATTTATTTGATTGTCATAGTACTGTAAGATGTGTATACTGAAAGACATGACTTTTATTATATGAACATCTTTATTATGAAAAGAGAATCACACTACACTAAGTGTTTGTTTATAATAGTACATACACGAAGTCTCATTGCTTTGCATTGTAGATAACATGGTGTGTGGTGTCACACGGAAGATCATGTTATCAGTTCCTTACTTAGCATAGATAGAGGCTCACTACCTAGATGGAATTGGACAACCCATCAGGATGGTTGCAGTGTAGTTAGGTGTGGTTGGTCTTGACCATAGGACTACACTAGTGTGCTATGAGTACATTGAGCAGGACCAAAATCCGAAGTTATCCGATTTGTACTGACTAGATAATTGGATAGGACCTCAGTTGATATTATGGAGGACGATCCCTTAATCCCGAAATAATATCGGGCATATATTATTAATTATTGTTTCTTTAATTTACCAATGGGCAAGATCTATTCTGTTAGATCGACAGACCCGGTGAGTTGGGAAATAATATTAATAATATGATGTGCCGATGATTATTGACGGAATCCGTGTCCTGGTGAGTCAGGATGATGATGCCCCCTTGATGAGCTCAAAAGGTTCATCGTGCTAAACCCTGCAGGTGGATTTGATCTGACACGTTGATAAGGTTGAGTGGTACTAATCAAGGATCCAGAAGTTAATTAATTTAAATTATCAGTAATTTAATTAATTAACGGGCATGCAAGATCATAAACATCGGGGGATGGATGACTCGTAATATGTGGAGCCCATATGAAAATATAGGGGTTGGTGAGGAAGTTCAATTAAGATCCTTTAGTGGAATGGATCTTAATTAATGGATCGGGTATGGATCCATTAGCGGGCCAAGAACCAACTCCTCCTCTTGGTCCCTGCCTTAGCCCTATAAATACCCTATGAGATCAAGAAACCAAGAGCTAATCAATCCAATTGGAAAACCCCTTGGCCCTCTCTCTCTCTTTTCTCCCTCTCGACTTCTCCCCTTGGGTGCCGACGCAAACCGAAGAAGAGAAGGCCTCTTCACTTCTTCTTCTTGGCTTCTTCTCTCTTGGCGTGGGCTACTGAGGAAGGGAGACGATTTCCCTCTCGGTTGGTGGCTGGAGCACGCGGGATAGAGAGGGGAAAGGTGTCGGCGGCGTGGAGTAGAGGCGCAAGGTCGTCGGTGGTGAGGGAGAGGCTTAGAGCAATTGGCAGCGGGTTTGGGAAGAGAAAAACCTTTCTTCTTCCTTCCTCTTAGTCTTCCTTAAACTCCTCGGCCTTTGTTAGACTCGGTGCAGGTGGCCGGCGGGCTTGGCTTGCCGGTGGCGCACGCGGGGAAGAGGGAGGAGGCGGCGGCGCAACCCCTAGAGGCTAGGGTTTGCGGCTAGGGCAAGGAAGAGAGGATATTGGAGCTCTTGGTGATCTCAGATCATGGTAGATCGTCACCCACACAACGTCCGCGAAGGGAGGGACATAAGGTAGAAGACCGCGAGGTGATCGGAAAGGTATAACTTTCCCTACGCTCTCTTGTATTTCCTTATGTTAATTTTGTGTCATGATCATATGCATCGTCATTTTATGTTCAAGAGTTTATTGTTTTGATTGCAAAATATGTTTAATAAATTCTTAACTGGACCCCGACCATAAACACAAAAGCCAGCGGTCAACTCGTTGCCTTTTTCGTGGTCGAGCAAATTACAAAGCCAATTTTGGTAATTGGCTAAGTTGTAATTTAGATCGTTCGATATGGCACAAGAAGGTCGATGGGAGACAGCTCTCCATTCGGATTAAATTTTTAATCGGTAGACGTGGAGAGGTCTCTCAGATCGACCAGGTATTCGCTTAGGAAACCCGCCAAGCCATACCCAACAAGTACTTCTTCATTAGTAGGAAATAAATATTGCTTAGTAATTATTGATGATTTTTCTAGATACACTTGGGTCTATTTCATGAGACATAAGAATGAAACTCTAGAAATATTCATAGGATTTAGCAAAAGGGTTGAAAATGAAAAACATCTCAAAATCAACCGAATTAGGAGTGATCATGGTGGAGAGTTTGAAAATTCAAACTTCTCAAGCTTTTGTCTAGAAAATGGGTACAAACATGAATTTTCATGTCCAAGAACACCACAACAAAATGGGGTTGTAGAAAGAAAGAATTGAGCTTTGCAAGAAGCGGCTAGGATTATGCTTAATGCTTATTCTTTACCTAGCTATTTTTGGGCGAAAGCGGTAAATACCGCTTGTTATATCCAAAATCGAGTTTTAATTCATAGATTTTTGGGAAAAATACCTTTTGAATTGTGGAATGAGAAAGTTCCTCAAATTCACTATTTTAGAGTGTTTGGTTGCAAGGTCTATATTTTAAATACTAAGGATGACTTATGGAAATTTGAGTCTAAGGCGGATGAAGGGATTCTAATTGGGTACTCATCTACTAGTAGAGGGTATAAAGTATATAACAAGAGGACTAAATTGATTAAGGAATCATCCAATGTGGATTTTGATGAGTCTACTAGCACTTACCCTAGGAAATCCTCCATTGACAAGGATATAAGGGTAAATCAAAATCTTACCCAAGCAATCCAAGACTTACATTTAGGGGGTATTGATCAAGGAGGAGGAAGAAATGCGTCGGATGATGAAAAAGGCAATAATGATCATGAAGTAGATGAGCCCATAATCTCTAGGACCTTAAGGCACCATCAAAATCATCCTATCAACCAAGTAGTTGGAGATGTTAAACAAGGAGTAAGGACTAGATCCTATTTTAGAGAACATGCTAGTCAAATTGCTTTAATATCACAACTTGAGCCAAAGTCAATTGATGAAGCCTTATTTGATGCAGATTAGATTCTAGCAATGCAAGAAGAGTTAAACCAATTTGAAAGAAGTGAAGTATGGAAATTAGTTTCAAGGCCTAATGATAGTACAATTGTCACAACAAGATGGGTCTTTAGGAACAAATTGGATGATCAAGGGAGAGTTACTAGGAACAAAGCTAGGTTGATAGCTAGGGGTTTCAATCAAGTTGACGGACTTGACTATGATGAAACTTATACTCCTGTAGCTAGATTAGCGTCCATCCGAATTTTGTTAGGATATGCCGCCCACATGGATTTTAAACTTCATCAAATGGATGTGAAATCGACATTTCTTAATGGGTTTATTAAATAGAAAGTGTATGTAGAACAACCACCCAGTTTTGAAAACATAAACTACCCTAATCATGTTTATAAATTGAAGAGAGCCTTATATGGGTTAAAACAAGCTCCTTGAACTTGGTATGAAAGACTCTCATCTTTCCTAGTTTCCAAGGGTTTTAGAAGCGGAACAATTGATCCAACTCTATTTCTAAAGTCTAAGGATAAGGACATTTTTGTGGCCCAAGTTTATGTTGATGACATCATTTTTCGGTTAACAAATAATGAGTTTCTTCATGAATTTATCAAGCATATGGAAAATCAGTTTGAAATAAGTCTTGTTGGGGAGTTGACTTTCTTTTTAGGATTGCAAGTCAAACAAACAAATGAAGGAACTCATGTTTATCAAACAAAGTATGCTAGGGAAATTATCAAGAAATTTGGATTGGAAAATGCTAAAGTAGCATCTACTCCTATTGGAACAAAAGTCAAAATGGATAATGATCATGACGGAAAAGTAGTTGATCCAAAACAATATAGGAGCATGATTGCTAGTTTGTTGTACCTCACCGCTAGTAGACCGGATATATTATTTGCGGTAGACATGTGTGCATAATATCAATCTTGTGCCAAAGAATCTCACTTAGTAGTGGTAAAAAGGATTTTAAGGTATATTAAGGGCACTCTTAATGTCGGTCTTTGGTACCCTAGAACTCCAAACATTGATTTATTTGGGTACACCGACTCCGATTATGCGGGTTACAAATTGGATAGAAAGAGTACTAGTGGTATGTGTCAATTTATTGGATCATCTCTAGTTAGTTAGAGTAGTAGAAAACAACTATGTGTTACGTTATCTACAACCGAGGCCGAATATGTGGCAATGGGTGGTTGTGTAGCTTAATTACTTTGGATCATGCACACCTTAGAGGATTATGAACTTCATTACTCCAAGGTCAAAATCTTATATGATAATGTGAGCACTATTAATTTAACCAAAAATCCGGTGTATCACTCTAAGACAAAACACATTGAAGTGAAGCATCACTTCATTAGGAATCATGTGGTAAGGGGTAACATTGAATTACATTATGTTGAATCAAAGTCCAACTTTGCTGACATATTTACCAAGTCTCTGCCCGAAGCAGATTTCACATCTCTAAGAAGAGGACTTGGTATGTGTTTTGTAGAAGTGTAAATTTGGCCTTGGGGTAATGCAATAATAAGATAGTGCATGAAATGTTAGGATGATACAAATAACTCACTTATGCTTGTGGCATATTGTTGGGTTATTGGATGTATCTCATTATTGAAAATAGACCAACTATGGGGAAAGTAAATGTTTAATTAAAGGACATCTTGCCCATAGATCATAGTTGGACATTTCAAATAATTTCAAAACATTTTTGTGTTTTATTTGCTATGACATAAGTTTGCAAAACACATGATTTCAAAACTAGGGTGTAAGTTTGATACAAAGTTGGATGTTTTCAAAGAATTTGAGATTTAGTTAAAAAGTCAAACATGTTTAGATTTTTCATGGAAATATATTTTTCTTTGATAGAATACATCATAAGAAACATGTTTGCAAAATTTCATGACTTTTCGAATTTTATGGAATTTTTTATGGATTTCTGAATTTCGGCTCAGAAGCTAAAGTTTCAGACTGATATGTATCAGTC
>JAGFNQ010002316.1:0-26455 GCA_024364735.1 Boesenbergia rotunda | reverse complement strand
AATTATTACTTACTATGTTTTTGGGACTAACCTTAGTTGCAGGGTCGAAGGACTGATCGTCTGCAAGTGAAGGTTCTTCACTGGGCCTAGGCGCCCGAATGGAGTCAGGCGCCCGAATGGGCTCAGGCGCCCGTAAGGATACGGGCACCCAAGAGTGAAGGCAAATCCCAAATCATAGCTGCAAAGCCACTGAACCAAGGCGGATCAGGCGCCCGTGAGGTCACGAGCACCCCCATCAGCTCAAGCGCCCAAGAGGGGAGGATAAGCGCTGACCGAGCCCTCGGATAAGGATTCCCGGATCGAAGGGCACGTGTCAGGCACCCCCAACCTATCAGGCGCCCAATAGAGTACTATAAAAGGGGCTAGAACCCAAGGCTTTAACAACACAATTTTCTAACGCTCCAAAGCTTTTCGTTCAAGCGATACGCCCCGGCAAACTCCGACTTCGAGATTCCAGCATCGATGACGTCCCTCTACTCTGAAATACGATCCACATCGGACGTCGGTAACGAAAAGTGTAACTAGTTTCATTTATTGTAATATTTCTGTACTCAATTTGTAAACCTATTTTTGTGCGATTATAGTATTGCCCAAAGTAAACGGTCAAGGACCGTGGGCCTTGGAGTAGGAACCGGCCGCGACTCCGAACTAAGTAAAAATCCTTGTGTTCTTGCGTGCATTCAATTATTTATGCTGCGTATTTTCTCTTTTCTCTATCCGAAAATGTTTTAACGATATTCACCCCCCCCTCTATCATTTTTCTCGATCCAACACCGAGGGCACAGACTTCGAGGCATACGTGAAGGATGGCATGGAGACAAGCTGGAGGCTTGTGTGCATCCGAGGGACGAGGGCCAAAGATGAAGAGGGCGCGAAGGTAATAGTAGAGGCCGCTGGTGAAGAGTCAGCTGAGTCGTGAGAGTACGAGTGGTGAGTGATTGTACTAGGGAAATCCTAGGGTTCGAGTGATGAGTGAAGTGTACTCGGGAAGGGAGATCTTAGGTGTGTGAGTGGACCAGTCGACTGCCCTTGGGCAGTCGACTGATAAAACTCACAGAAAGTTTGCGGCTGGGGACCAGTCGACAGCCCTGGGAGCAATCGACTGGTAAAGTCAAAAACTAGCCATTACAGCTAGCCGTTGGACTGTTATTTAGCTGGCATCAATCGACTACCCTGGGAGCAATCGACTGGTGGCGAGGGTTTCAGCCCTTAGTTCTATTTAAGAGGACTTCGTGTTGGCTGAGACTCCTGATAAATTTACCTTTGGTTAAGATCCAAATAGTAGTCTTGGTGCTCAGATATTGTCGAGGTGTTGTGGCGAGGTTTTTCCACCCACAAGAAGCGACAAGGGCTAGCCGGAGGTCATCCGGGGAGTGATCCACCGAAGGATTCTTGGATTAGTCACCTCTTGTAAGTGGATACCAAGTAAACCAATATTATTAGCATTGTTTAGTTGTTAGTTTTACTTTATTGTATTTTCGCTTGCGCAACTAACAATGTAGGTAGAAGAACGAATCGAAGAATTGCTATTCACTCCCCCCTCTAGCAACCTCAACGATCTTACAAAACTAAATAGGACCTTATGTTTGGTAGGGTAAATCCATGTTTGATCAAGTTGACAAAAGATTAGCCAAACAGGATCTGATGTTTGGCAGAGTGAACAAAAACCCAGGGTTGGTCAGTTTGACCAAGGGAGTAAACTAAACCGAACTTGAGATTTGGAGTTATATTTATCTAAAAGATTGAGGAAGTGTAGTCAGGAACATGATGACTAGCAAAGGAGTGATTTTGATGAAAGAAATCTTGGTGAGTGAAGTCGAGTCCAATCAAGGGAAGCTAGGTTTGACTAAGTCTTGGTGAGTGAAGCTAGGCAATAAATCCTGGTGAGTGAAGTCAGGTCCTAGCGAGTGAAGCTAGGTTGGACTAAGTCCTGGTGAGTGAAGCTGAGCACGAAGTCTTAGTCCGAGGGACTAAGCACTAAGTCCTGGTCGAGGATCGGGCAACGGAGTCTTTGTCGAGCGAGGGTTATCGGACAGAAGTAGAGACGGGTCAAGGTCGGACGTCTCAAGATCCGAGTTCTTGAAGGCCGAGCAAAAGTCTAGCAGGAGGTCCCGGTTGGCAAAAGCTTTAGTCAAGTGGGGATCACGAACAAAAGTAGAGACGGGTCAAGGTCGGACGTCTCGAGATTCGGGTTCTCGGAGGCTAAGCAAAAGTCCTATCGGAGGTTCCGATTGGCAAACACAACTGCTCCAGTGTGGAGTAGGTGAGGACGCGTTCCCCGGGAAAAGGAACATTAGGCGTCGGTTCGTCCTAGGGTTTCGGCTAAAATCCAAAGTCAGAACTCATAATTATATATTTGTTTGTCTTGTGTTTGTCTATCTTGCAGGTACCGGGAGTTGGAGGCGAGATAGGTGAGCAATGCAAAGAAACGCAAGGCCCGGGAAAGACCTTCCAGGCCACCCTGGAGTTGTCAGGCGCCTGGGAAGGCTGCTTCCTGTTGGCGTAATCGGCCCAAGTATGATCTGGAGGATCATGAGTTTTGATGTGTGTGTCAATATGATTAAGTTAGGGTTTCATGTTGATCTAATAAGTGCATGTGAGTGTGCAGGTTTGCAGGATACACATAGACTTGGTTGGACGTCTTAGGGTACGGTGAAGGGTGGCATGGAGGCAAGTAGGGGTGAGTATTCGGTTAAAACCGAACCGAACCGAACCGAATAGACCGAAAACCGAATAAACCAAATTTTTTCCAAAAAACTGAACCGACTGAATTTGTGAATCAAAACAGAGAAAACCGAACCGAAAAAAAATCGGTTAATTCGGTTAAAAACTGAATTAACCGATTTGACCGAATTTTTAAAATTTTATTCGATTTTAATTAAAAAACCAAGATTTTATTTTATTTAATTATATTTTTAAATAAAAATAATTAAATTAATATTCTTATTCGGTTTATTCGGTTTAACCGAATTACAAAATTGAAAATCGAAAACCGAACCGAATTAACCGAAAATCGAACCGAATTTCGAAAAAAAACCGAAAACCGAATTAACCGAACCGAATTTCAAAATTCGGTCGGTTCGGTTCGGTTAATTCGGTTCGAACCGAATTTTGCTCACCCCTAGAGGCAAGGTGTGGGCTTGTGTGCGCATCCGAGGGACCATGGACAAGACAGGGGCGATGAGCCAAGGGAAGCGAACTTCGAGGCATACGTGAAGGATGACATGGAGCCAAGACGAGGGCTTGTGTGCGCATCTAAGGGACGAGGGCCAAAGTCGAAGAGGGCTTGAAGGCAACAGGTCGAGGCTGCTGGAGCAGGAACGATGAGCTGAGGGAAGCGAACTTTGAGGCATGCGTGAAGGATAACATGGAGGCAAGCCGAGGGCTTATGTGCGCATCTGAGGGACGGGAGCCAAAGTCGAAGAGGGCTTGAAAGCAACAGATCGAGGTTGCTGGATGAAGAGTTAACCAGGTCTTGAGGTTCCGAGTGCAGAGGGAATTGTATTCGGGGGGGACTAAGTCGTAAGGGTTCGTGTGCTGAGAGAAATGTACTCGGGAAGGGTAACCCTAGACTTAGGCAGTGGACCAGTCGACTGGTGAGGAACCAATCGACTGATAGGGTCCACAGTAAGATCAGTTGACTGGTTCAGGACCAGTCAACTGATGGTGGCCAGAATTCGAAAGGTCAAGCGGTGATATTCGAATTCAGAGTGGACCAGTCGACTGGTGCTGGACCAGTCGACTGATGCTGGACCAGTCGACTGGTAACTGTCATATCAGCCTCGAGTTCTATTTAAGGGAGCTCGTTTATGGTTGTTTCTTCTTGACGAAATTGGCTTTGGCTAAAGGCTAATTAGTATTTAAAGAGCTCAGGAAGGTGTTGTGGGTTGTGGCTAGGTTTTTCCACCCACAAGAAGCTACACGAGCTAGCCAGAGGTCTTCTGGGGAGTTATCCATCGACGGATCGGGATCGTCTACCATACAGACAACCGTGGAGTAGGAGCTTCATCTCCGAACCACATAAATTGGTTTGTCTTCTTAGTTGTTAGTTTTAGTTTAATTGTATTTCCGCTTGCACACTAACAACGTGTAGGAAGAAATCGAAAAATTGTTATTCACCCCCCCTTCTAGCTAAACAACAAGGTCCCAACAAGTGGTATCAGAGCCAAGGTTCGCTCATCTACGGACTAACCGCTGAGAGAGCAAAAAGCTAGAGGAGATGATTGAAGAAAAGTTGGGTGATGACATCAACGTTCCACCTCCATATGATCGCGAGGATTTCGACTATTTGGAGCATGCAGACAAAGACTTGGTTCAGCATGGATTGGACCTACATGATTGCACTTGAAGATCCATTTGAAGTCCTAAAGGATAAGTACGGGAAAAAGCTCCGACCAAGATATTGGAATAAGGAGCAACAAGCACAAACAAAGGCAAATGAAATGATAATTTCAATTTTAGTTAATATTTTACCTAATAATGTAATTAGTGGTGTAGGTGAATATTAAAATGCACATGAGTTATGGAACAAGGTGATAGTCTTCCATGAAAATCTTACATAAGCTAAATTAGTGGAAAAGCCCAAGGAAATAAGCTCAATGGTCAAGAAGAGGAGGAGGACCAAGCGGATGAAGAAAGAAGTTCAACATCCGAAGAAGAGGAAAAAGAAAAAGAGGCATCCATCTCTTCAAGTGAAATGACGCAAGAAAGTGAAAGATTATCCACTTCATCAAGGGAAGAAGAAGAGGTTTCCACTTCAAGAATTGAGGGGGAGGAGAGACCCTCATCAATACCGGAGCAAGAAGAAGCCTCAACCTCCACCAAATCAAGGACAAAAGACCACATCATTTGCTTTGGATGCAACAAGAGGGGACACTACAAGGACAAGTGTCAATTAGGTAAAAAGGAGGTAAACCCTAAACTCAAGTCAATTCCTTTGAAATCTAATATGAGTTGTAAGGAAAAGGAAGGGAAAAAGCATATTAGATACTTCACATTTGGAAAGCTAGGGCACCATCATACCAAATGTCCAAGAAAAGGAGAACTCGAGAAATTGGAGTATTTGAGAAGATGGGAGAAAGAGGAAAAGAAGAGAAGCTCACATCAAGGGGAAGCTACAAGGGTAAGGGAGGTAATCCCTAACTGTAAGAATGTTTCAAATCTCTCTATGTGTGCTAGAAATAATTAAAGGGGCTTCAACCCCTCAACTCAGGATATCACTTGCTACATCATTCTAAGCATTATGAACGAAGAAAAAGCGCTAGAGACGAAGCTTTGTGACCAAGGAGACTCCAAGAGGAAGTGTGCTGTACTTCGGATTTTCGGATTGGTCGGATCTTCGATTTTCTTGTTGGATTGCTTTTATTTTATGCACTTAATTTACTTATTCTTTGGTTGTAAACTTAGACTGTAAGACGGGTTTCTCCGCCTCCGGAAAGTCCGGAAAGGAGACCATTAGTGGACTCACGATTGAGTGCTTAGGCCTTAGACATACTGACCCTGGGGGGTTGGGAACCAAGTAAAACCTGCTTGTCTATTGTTCTGCTATCTTTCTATTATTCTATTTTTCCGCTGCGTACTAACCTGATAGAAAGACGATAAACGGAGTTTTCCGACGAAGTTTTTCGAAGAAATTTCAAGTCGATATTCACTCCCCCCCTCTATCGACGACACAGATCCTACACCTACGACTCCAGTGATGGGTGCTTCCGCATAGTTCTGTTTTCTTTTACATCTTATTATTTGGTCTGTATTCGTTTTATGTCGTGGAACTTGTCTCGCGATTCATTTGTCTCGGTATTGTATTTTTTAGTCCTCTATTGGACTTATTTTGTATTGTTTTGTTGCGCGCCTGCCCAGGGGGGCAGCTCAAGTGAGCAAGGTTGGTTTATGGGTTAATTTTGCATTTATTATCCTGCTTTATTTCTTATCTTGAGACCTGAGGCCAACATTATTTTGAGTGTGATGTATGTATATGTATAAATTGTCCGCCGGACAGGGAAGATGCTGTCTGATTTTATATTGGATCAGCAGCTCTGTTGGTCTCGGCGCGTGACACTGTGACTAGTGCATGGGGAGGGCGAGAACATTAGTTTTGACCCCCAGACCTCTTGGTAGCAACACTCACGCACTAACTATCAGTCCATCTCGTGGGAACAAATGCGTACAACCTTCTAGGTTCTATATATGAAGGCAGTGTAAATTCGCACATAAACTAAGGTAATCATTTAGCAATAAGTTTTAGTCACCCAACGTGATAAATATTAGTCATAAATTATGAATCACCAAGAATCGATTATTGTATAATTCAATCTCATCATCTAGTCTACATCCCAATTAATTCGGTACACTATGCATCATCACCAAATTAATTATTTTACTTGATTTTCAAGATATAATAGACTACTCTTGAATGATAAGTAATTCTTCCCATGACAATGGATTTTGAATCACTAATATACCTATTAAGTGACCAGAATGTTAACTCCATAATCCAACAGAGTAATGAATTCTTTATTGACTCTACTATTCTCTATACGCTTTGTCATACACCCAACTATCGTATTATTCATAATCCGATTAAAAATTACATTTAACGTTGTCAAAGTACATAACTTCATGCATAGAATAAATGAAAGTCTCAAGTCAAAAATCCAACTACACTCGTTCATAAGAAGAATGACCAATGATACTTAATCTGTAGTCTCCTTTTAAGCGGGTCATGTCTATTATACTTCTATACTTAAGGCACTCCAAAGTACAAGTTGGATATACATCCCTCAGTCTCTCTCGACCTAGTCATATTCAGTATTGATCTAGATATCTATGTCCCCTCTAGATATCTATCCGATCAAGGATAATTTTTAAATTAATATAACTATTAATCGGTGAATCTTTATCGTAAATCATATACATATAGAAAAATAAAGTAAATAATTTACGATAAATACTTATCTTTATTAAATAATTATCTATTAATTTATTTAAAAATATCTTGGTACATAAAAGCTTGAACACAACAAGGTCGCAACGTATATCGTTCCAAATTTTCGATCCATCGAGCATGAATTAATATTTAATAATTAATTTTGAATATATATAAATATATAAGTATATTGATTTTTTATGCACTGTACTTGGCCTTATAATCAGTCCAAAGTTGGTCCACCGTCTTCCCCAGCAGCTGCTGGAAGAAGTCGTCGCTGTAGCTATCCCTCATCTTCGCGTTCAGCTGCGCGACGAAGCCGGCCATCAGCCCCTCACAGTAGTCCAGGAACCTGGCAGTCACGTCGTACCCCTGGTCCCACCGGTCCCCTCCACCGGGCCCAACCCAGTGCCCCGGCGCGTACCCAGCCTTAAGCCGCACGAAGTCGGCGATCCCCTCGATAAGGCCTCCGTTGGCGGCGCCGCCCCCGTTCCACTGCCACGAGTGCGTGACCTCGTGGTACAGCACGCCGGTGATCTCCGTCCGCACGTCGCCGTTGTATCCCGCGACGTAGTCGGCGCTGAGGTGGATCTCGTCGTTGGAGTTGTAGGCGACGCCGTCCATGGACTCGACTATAAGCGCGATGCTCTGGACCGGCCTGCGGTCGGCCTCGGTGGGTTGCTGGAAAATGGACCAGCAGAAGGAGGAGGCGTCGGCCAGAACCTGCTTGCTGTAGTCGAGGCCGATCTCGGAGTCAAACCGGGCGCCTCCCGGGGTGCCGCCGGCGTTGTTGGTCGCTGTGTAGTCGACGGCAGATGCAGCGGAGAAGAGCAGGGAAGAAAGAAGCAAAGCTACTGAGGAGGCTCTCATTCTGATCGCCGGCCGATAGGAAAAGGATGAAAGATTGTGTCCTACTTATAGCAAAAGGATGCCGGCTTTTTTGGGGCCACGTTTTCTTTTGAAGAATTAGGATTGATTGTTGATTTGTTCCAAGTGCGATCGACTTTGGAACGAAGTCTTTTAGTCTTTGATTGTTCTGTTTGGCGTGTATCTCTTCCACACCGTCTAACAATCAATTTTCCTATTTATTGATCCATTTGTCCTCATCATCACCTTCTTCTCCGTTATCAACATTTTTTAAAGAATTTAGCCCATCCTTAATTTAATGGTTCAATCAATTAAAGTAGAGAAAAAAAAGTCAATAATGTTTGGTTTGATGATGTTGCCTTGGTAAGTAAGGGTCCATGTGGCGGGTTCTTAATCCGGGCAACGGGGAGGCCATGTGATAGGTTAAGGCTCGGTCAATATAACCTCCATGTGGCAAGACTTAGTCACCACAACGTCCATGTAGTATCTCTCGACTTTATCAACATAGAGCAGCGGTAGAGTCGTTAGTAGTTAACCCAGACATTTACGGTTCGATCCCTAACTACGGCGCATTTTGCAGGAATTTTTTCTCCAAATGGGGCGCGAACTCTGAGACTGCCCACCGTGAGCGCTTCCTGATTTATCCGCCGGTGGAAAACTTCTATAGGGCCGAGCCGGTCATCCCAGGTTCAATTTGTCTGTTGCCTGATTTTTTTTAATATATATATATATATATATATATATATATATATATATATATATATATATATATATATATATATATATATATAAGGCACCTGATTGTCTCTCTTAATATGTTTTAATGCTAATGAATGCATGCTTTAATACTCTTTAATTCTCATTGATGCTTATAAATGATGACTATTCTTTATAAGATAGGGCTCTCCCACCTCTCAAAACTGGGCCACCTCTTCTCCTTGTCAACGTCGATGCTGCCATCTCTACACAACGAGATTCCTCACGTGCACGTCAGTGACCGCCACCCTCTGTCATGCTTCTGCCAACACAATGTCAGCCACCCTTACAACGCGGGGCACAGAACCAACGTAGATCCACCGTAGGCAGCCCTCACCGGCACAAATCCAGCCTAGATCCACCACTGTCGACCACTTCCATACTAGATCCATCACAGATCGACCACATTCGGCCACCTTCACCCCATATCTGCCACACCGTCACCACCTCTTACAGAGTTCCAGCCACTCCGATACAATCCAACCAAGTGCCCTTCATATTCGACGCCGCTATCGGCTCTGACCCACAACTACCGTTGTACACCACCGATCCTAAATCCGGTGTAGACCCACACCGCCATACGCCTCCGTATTCGAGTTGTTGTCATATGCTGACCCTCAAGCCGTTGATATATTCTAGTCTTAGTTTCGACCCATGTTATTTTCTATTTCATTATTTCATGTCACCTTCGGGCCATTCTCACTAGCCTAGTATGCTTCATATTCAATCTTTATATATTTCCTTACAGTATTATTTATCTGTTTCTTACTTTGTTGGAACTTGACTTGAGCGTCGAAGTATAAGGCCTAGGTAACCCAATCTTGCCCTAACGGTTTGTTTGTCTTTCTTAGTCTTCGAGCAGCTTTGCGACTGCGAGCTTTATTGACGGGAGATTTTCTAGCATCTTCGGTCTCACCAGTGGCTCGTCCTTGAGGGGCCTCGGCGCAGCAACAAATGAATAGACTAAACAAGAAAAAAAAGGAAATTAATTGAATAAGAAGAAATACTTATATTGAAATACAAATTATACTACATTCTTTTTAAAATACTATATATGGTTTGAAGTGTTCAAATTGTTAACAGATTCATGATGCGACAATGGCCAATGGATTAAATATGTCTGAGAAGCTAGGTGAACATGAGTGGATCAAATACGGATAACTATATAGAGGGGCTCTAATAATCAACAAGGAAGAGCTTGGTCAGTGTTGAAGGGGGCATCAACAATGCACAAGGAGGTTGCTAGGGGAGCAAAGAAAGGTAAAATAAGAAGAGGAGAGGGAGGTATACAATAGCTAAAGGAGATGAGGTTTGCCATAGAGAAGAGGAAGAAATAGGTCATCATATACCTCGTCGAATAAAAATTAAGCACAATAATCTTTCACTTACTATCCTTATATTGCTAGTTAACATAGGCATCCCACCATCATAAGAACATCAAGGGGTAGATTTACAAATTTTGTCATGGAGGGACAAAGAGCTCGATATCCTACACAAACACACACAACTGCTCTCCTGCAGGACAAAAACAATGCGTCTGTGTGCGACATTCGCCACCCTCTCTCTCTCCGCCTCCTCCCTCGTCGTCCTCCAAAGCGAAGAAAGATGGCCGACACTCTCCGCCCTCCTTCTCTCTGTCGGCGACGGACAGTGACGACGGCTGGAGGCGGCGATGATGCAGGAGGCGGCCAATTGGCGGGCGTCATTGTCCGGTCCAAGCCTAGGCGAGCGAGGGCGGCGAGCGGCCGGTGGGCGGTCAACCGGTGATTGACAATGACAGGTGGAGGGTGCGACGAACCCCAAGGGGTTCATGTGTCCCTCTTGGTTATAGTATAGTGTTCGGGGCGACGGTCGAAGGCCGCCGTCAATTAGCACGTGGCTGGAGGCAAGCGAAAGGTGGCGGTGGACTGGCGACGGGCAACGGGCGATGGTCGGGCTCCAATGACGTTGGTGAGCAGGTGGCTGGAGGCAAGCTTTTCGTGAGCAAAAAATCGCGACAATTGTGAAAAAAAATGCGTTGTGCATGGGCGTGTTCCTTTTGTCGCTCAGGAGATTACTCCTTTATATTGTTTTTTTTCTCCTCCCCACCGCTCGCTGCTCGTCTTCTTTGTTGGCGCGGCAGACGGCGGACGGAGGAGGCGGCGAGGGCGGACGGAGGCTGCGAGGCAGTCGAAGGCGGCGAGGCACGGTGCCTCAAAACTTTGTTCATCTCAATACTGTAATTTAATTTATTTTTAAATATCTAATAGATATAGACTAAATCTCTTTAGTGAGTAAGACCAGAGTGTCAAACTTATCCAAAAAAAAAAAAAATCATATTCATTAACAACTCCACATGTGTTATATTCTTAGGCTCCAAGTTAATCCAACTGAAAGCCAAGAAATTTCGTGTGTTGACAAAGTAGTCCATTAATTAGAGAATTAAAGAACTGTATAAGGACTAAGTCAACAATCAAATCTTTTTATTAGTTTATAATTTTTAGCGCGTTAAACTTGACTTGGAATTGGTGTGGAGATTGGAATGACTTCCTCGATAGGACCAAGGAACCAACCGATCAAAAGGGGAGACTTTGACCATGGCTTGGGGTCACGTAAAATGATAAACCCGTAAATTTATTCACCACTCCGGCTGCTGTTTGTATGTTTGAAAACATCGGGTAAGATATTGGCAAAGAAATAAATAAATCTTTGAACTCACACTATATATATATATATATATATATATATATATATATATATATATATATATATATATATATATATATATATACACACACACACACCAAGAGTAATTATGAAACTATTTATTAATATTGATGAACAATCAGAGGAGACACATGATACAGAAAAGCTACGTGAGAGAGCTCTCACCAAATTAGTGTCGTGAGGTTAGATCGGGAATCGGGCTCCCGAGATTATCTTCAGAGAACGGGAGAATGCCCCCGAGGACATGAAAGTATTAGGTAATTATTGTTTGTAATGATGGTAATTAGGACCTTAATAGTCATAGGGGCCGTTACCGGAAGAGAACAGCTGTCAAGTAATCGATGACTAAGAAACGTAGAGGAGGAGGTGGGGATACGTGAGAGGAAGACATCAGGTATATAAGATGTCTCGGCACCCAGGTAAAAAAGGGAGTAAGCTTTTTAGAATTAAGGTACTTTGATTCCTCATTTTTTTCCCTAAAAGAAGGAGTTCTGACTTTAGCGTCGGAGAGAGTTCCACCGGAACTTCTTCTGGTGCATCCCCTTTATGCTCGTGCTCATTTCACAGGCGTCGACATATTCTCCTCATCATCGTCACCGTGGGATGCACTTTGGTGATTCGTCATCCTTGTCGTTCACTTCCGCAATAAGTTTGGCACCGTCTGTGGGAAACATCTAAGCATTAGAAGGAACACTGTGATGGCAGATCCAGAGGGACAACCCGTCATTTTGACACAGGTGGAGTTGGTCGTTTAGTCGTTAACGGCGTCAGAGGAGCGCTGGAGCAACATCAGATTGAACATGCCACCTCTCAACTGTTGATGCAGTCTGGACCTGATTGCTGTTTTGGTGTTGACAAACGATTTTAGTTTAGGTTGATGATTATGATGATTATGATTAAGTCCTGATCGAGGATTAGACATGATATGGAGGATCCTAGCTTGGAGGGCTAGGTGTTGGAAAAGTCCTAATTCGGAAGGGTTGGGTGAAAAGTCCTAGCTTGGAGGGCTAGGTGAAAAGTCCTAACTTGGAGGGTTAGGTGCAAATTCCCATCCTGGAGAATTAGGTGAAAAGTCCTGGCTTGGAGGGTCAGGTGCCTAGCTTGGAGGGCTAGGTTGGATGAAGTTCTAACTCGGAAGGGTTGGGTGAAAAGTCCTAGCTTGGAGGGCTAGGTGAAAAGTCCTAGCTTGGAGGGATAGGTGAAAAGTCATAACTTGAAGGGTTAGGTGCAAATTCCCAACTTGGAGAGTTAGATGGAAAAATCCTTAGCTTGGAGGGCTAAGGTGGATGGAAACTTAGCTTGGAGGGCTAAGTTTGAGTCCTTGGATCGGTCTGGTGATCGATCAGGGATTCTGGCACGCTGCTCCTTCGTGGATCGGTCTGGTGACCGATCCAACGATGACTGATCGGTCTGGTGACCGATCAGGGAGCACACAGTGAGGTTGGGAACCTACTGTACTGCTCCTGATCGATCTGGTGACCGATCAGGGAGTATGCGTTTCACCCGTTGACTGGCTCCTGATCGGTCTGGTGACCGATCAGGGAGCGAGCAGTGAGGTTGAGTTCCCTTGCTGAACTGCTCCTGATCGGTTTGATGACCAATCAGGATCACTGTGCAGATCGTTCTGGTGAACGATCCAGCTTCGCGGGCTCCTCACTAAGATCGATCAGGACGGTTCCTGATCGGTCTGGTGATGACCTGATCGGACTAATGACCGATCAGGTGACACCCTGATCGGTCAGTTGACCGATCAGAAGGCTTAGCCTGCGAAACTCAGAAATCGCCCGATATAAGGGTGGATCGGTCCGATGAACGATCCACGACCTGGGATCGGTCTGGTGATCGGTCCGGGAGAATCTCAAAGAAATCACGATTTCTGATTGAGCGTTGGGGATCGATCAGGACGGAGCCTGAACGGTCTGGAACTAGCCTGATCGGTCTGGTGACCGATCAGGAGGCTCTCTGATCGGTCCAGTGACCGATCACTTTAATTCAAATTGCACTGTCAGACGCTCTGATCGCGTCTGAACATATCCGATTTGCTGCCACTTACCTCTGATGTTTGATTCACTGTGTGATATACTGCTCTAACAGTCTGATTAAGCTACAGGTGACAGGGGAGGATTCAAACACTCAAGGAGAAGTCAATGGAGGCTTTCCTTGCAGCAAGTTTGTCCATTTCTCAACTCAGGTTGCAACGGCTGGAGCTGCAGGATTGAAGCCGCTGACTGAAGCTTGGCTGAGGGAGCTCAGGAAGTTCAGTAAGGGTTCAGTGGTAGCTGGCGTTGGCAGTGAGGCAGCTGGAGGCTGCTTGAGATGAGGTCACTTGATGCTTAGTGGAGAAACAAAAGGGACGAGAGACAGCTTCGGTGAAGCAGAGTTCTACAGCTTGGGTTTTGAGTTCTTGCCGCCTTGAGTTCTCCACAACTGCTTGCTGTGTTCTTGAAGTTTCCATCATTCTGAGTAAGCGATTGAGAAGCAATCATCCATTACTTGAGCGCTTGAAGGAGAGAACGAGAAGCTTGGAGTCCGACAGTGGGAAGACACGAAGAAGGGTTCTTGCATGAGATCGCCACTGGGTGGAGCTCAGGGAAGCTTGCTGCGTTCTTGTCCTTGATAAGTGTTTGAGTAAGATCCTTCTTGTTGTTTCTTTGTGCTTAAATTCTATCTGTGATTGAAACACTGTGGAGAGGTTACTCCACCGAGAAGGAGGTTGCTTTTTATTCGGTGATCACCGGGGCTTGATCTGCCGACGATCAAGGGATCGCCCACCTTAAGGGCACGCCAAGGAGTAGGGGCAAGTTATCCCCGAACCTTGCAAATCCTCCTTGTTAGCGATCTTGCTAGCTGTGTTTGGTTTGTTTGTGTGTTAGTTTTCTGCACACCTTGTTTTCTATTCTTTCCGCTGTGCTACTGATTTCTAAGTTGCAGAAACTTGCTAAGTGCCAAAAGTTGCATTGATTGGCTATATTCACCCCCCTCTCTAGCCATCCCGTTTCCAACAAGTGGTATCAGAGCTTGGGGCTCTGTACACGGCTTAACATCCGAGAGTTTTCAACAAGATGACGTTGAGAGAAGGCTTCTCCACCACCCGACCTCCATTCTTTGATGGCGCCGACTTCCAATATTGGAGATCAAAGATGGAATACTAGTTGAAGATGGATATCCATACTTGGTTCGCGGTGAAGGAGGGATTCACCCCTCCTAAGGATGATGAAGGAAAAGAACTTGAGTCATGGAGGTGGACTGCCGAACAAACACGAAAAAGTGAAGCCGACGCGAAGGCGGTTGTCACTCTACAATGTGGCATGAACAAAGACCAACTCATCAAGGTTGGTCCTTTCACAAGTGCGAAGGACTTGTGGAACAAACTCATTGAGCTTCATGAAGGCACCCGGGATTCAAGAATTGCCAAGAGGGATTTGTTCCTCAATCAACTCCAAAATCTCGCCATGAAGGAGAATGAGTCGGTAAGTGAACTCCATAGCCGGTTCAAGGAAGTCCTCAATGGGCTTCATTCGATTGATGAAAAGGTCGAAAACCGCTACCTTGTGAGGTATGTCTTGAAAGCATTTCCAAGGAATGCTTTGTGGTCATCCATGGTGGATGCCTACAAAGTATCCAAGGATCTATCTATTGTAAAGTTAGATGACTTATTTTGTGAGATGGAATTGCATGAAATGGCTAACAAAGGCCCCAAGGAGAAGGGGATTGCCTTAGTTGCAGGGGACCGAACCAACAAGAAGAAGAAGGAGAAGAAGAAGGAGAAGGAGGTCTCTTCGTCTTCATCCTCTTCCGAATCCGAGTCCGATTCCGAGGAAGATGGCATCGGCTCTTCTTCCTCCGAGATGACGAATTTTGTGTGAAAAATGATGCGAAGGGATAGACGCTTCAAGAGTAGAGGTAACTCTAGTGAAGTTAAATTTGATAAGACTAATGCATCTTGCTTTGAGTGTGGTAGGAAAGGGCATTTCAAGAATGAATGTCCGAAGCTTAAGAAGAAGGAAGAGAAATCCAAAAGAAAAGAAGAGAGATCCAAGAAGAAGAAGAAGGCCTTGAAGGCCACTTGGGATGAGTCATCTTCTAGCTCATCCGATGAAGAGAAGGAGGAGAAGAGCACAAGGCAAGTGGCACTTATGGCTCTTGGAGAGGAGAGCAGTGATGAATCTTCAAGTTCCTCAAACGCGGCTTCATCATCTTCGGATGATGAAGAGGTAACTTCTCCCGAGCTTGAAAAGTGTTATAGAGCAATTGCATGTTTAACTAGTATGCTTAAAAAGTCTAAGAATAAGGCTAAGGCATTGCAATTAGAAATTGATCAATTGAAAGCTTCTAGGGATGATAACATTGATGATTTGCATGTTGAACTATTAGAAGACGAAATTAAATCATTGAAACTTGAAATTGAAAATTTGAACTCCTCTAAGGTTAAGGAAGTCAATGATTTGCATGATGAATTGCTAGTAGAGGAAAACCAATCATTGAAGAGTGAAGTTGAGAAGCTCAAGAATATTCTTGGGAAATTCTCAACTAGCTCTAAGACCCTAGATATGATCTTAAATGCCCAAAGAGCGGTTTACAATAGGGCCGGTATTGGTTACCGTCCTAAGGAACCGTCATTTGTGTCTCTCATGTCTAGGACTGACATGAGACAACCTAGGACACCCAAGACTCAAAAGAAAGTTGTCAAGGCATGGGTGCCTAAGTCATGTTTAGTTAATGTTTCATGTCCCAAGGTTTGGGTACCTAAAACTTCTATTTTTCGAATTGTGTAGGTTATGATTGAGGGGGAGAATCTATCAACTTGGTTCATTGATAGTGGATGCTCCAAACACATGACCGGGGATAGATCATTGTTTATCACACTTCACAAGAAAAGTAGAGGTAATGTATCATTTGGTAACAATGGTAGTCTTAAGGTCATAGGAATAGGAGACATTCAAATATCCGAATGTCTTAGAATTTCAAATGTCCTTCTAGTCAAGGGGATGAAATTTAATCTCCTAAGTGTCAGTCAATTGTGTGACACGGGTTACACAATTGACTTCCAACCAAGTCAATGTCTAGTTAGACAAAATGACACCTTGGACACAGTACTAGTAGGAACAAGAGTAGACAATATTTATCAAGTTTCATTTAAAAGTGCTACTAATGTTTCTGCTAAGTGTTTCATGTCAAGAGAAGAAGAGTCCACCCTTTGGCACCGGAGATTAGCTCATGTGAACATGAAGAACATCCGGAAGTTGGCCAACAAGGGGTTAGTCCGTGGCTTACCAAGCATCAAGTATGAGAAAGACAAACTTTATGATGCATGTCAAATGGGTAAGCAAACAAAATCTGCACATAAAGGTAAAAGCGCTGTATGTACTTCCAATGCATTAGATTTACTTCACATGGATCTATTTGATTGTAGTACCATCATATCATTGAATGGAAGTAGATATTGCTTTGTTATCATTGATGATTTTACTAGATACACATGGACTTACTTTTTAAAATATAAGGATCAAACCTTAGATGTTTTCATTTCTTTTTGTAGAAGAGTTGAAAATGAAAAATCATTAACCATTAAGACAATTAGAAGTGATCATGGAGGTGAATTTCAAAATCAAAGGTTTTTAGAATTTTGTCAAGATAGGGGTTATAGACATGAGTTCTCTACTCCTAGAACACCATAACAAAATGGTGTTGTAGAGAGGAAGAATCGTGTACTTCAAGAGGCTGTACGAAGCATGCTTAATGAGTACTCACTCCCGAGTTACTTATGGGCTGAAGCTGTAAATACAGCTTGCTATGTGCAAAACAGAGTCCTCATCCATAAGTTTTTAGGAAAGACTCCCCATGAACTTTGGTTTGGGAAATCACCTACGGTTAAACACCTTAGGGTGTTTGGTTGTAAGGTGTTCATCCTAAACACCAAGGATCACCTTAGAAAGTTCACGGCAAAGGCTGATGAAGGGATACTAGTCGGGTACTCCCTCGTTAGTAAAGCCTACCGAGTCTACAACAAGAAATCTAGACTGGTTGAAGAATCTTTTGACGTTGTCTTTGAGGAAATTCCAAAAGTCAATGGTCAACCAGAAGATGAAGTCCAATTCGAACTTAGGAGACTAAGTTTGAATGAGAGTCCAAATGCTGTTGATGGTAATGAATCCGATGACGGTGAGGCTAGACAATCTGTTGATCAGCCGGATCCTGAGGCTGAACTTGTGTCTAGTGAACCCGTTCAAGAAGCACCACCAACACCAAGGCAAACTAGATTAGCCTCTAGTCATCCCCAAGACCAAATTGTTGGAGACATCCATCATGGGTTCGGACTAGGTCATTCTTCCAGAATGAGGCTAACGAAGTTGCCCTAATTTCCGAAATTGAACCTAGGAAAATTGATGAAGCATTAAATGATCCTGACTGGATCATTGCAATGCAAGATGAACTAGGTCAATTCTGTTAGTGATATGAGAGAAGTGTCCTAAGGCAATCGCCTTATGATTGTAAAACATTTATATTAATAAATGATAATTCACTATTTGAGTATACATGCTTGTGTATTTGATTGGGATCTTAAACTCATCTACTGAATGTCCGCCATACAGTTCACAGCATAAGAGAATTTGTGATGGGATCACAACTAGTGATTATCTCTAAATGTGCAAATGTGAAGTGTTGGAAATATCCCTAGTCGATGAATTGATAAATACGGACATTATCAATTCTGTTGAGACTAGCATGGGTTATTCTCTATTCAGCTGATTCTCACTGGCTGGTGACATTGGGATGTCCGGAGATAAACATGGATGCTAGTTAAGGGAACTAGTTCATTGGAGTGACTAGCTGTAAGACTTCATATGGGAATCTACATGTAGATATGTCAATGAAGATCTTACTGCGGCTTAAGTGCGATGTTCCTTTGACTTGCGGTGTTCAAGTCATCTTGGTCATGGAGACTTATACTTTGACATCTTAAGCAAGCATCTCCAAGGAGGTGTGGACCCAGGATGATCGGGTATAAGCCGAAGTGCCCGAAGATGTTTGACCAGCCTACAAAGGATTCACCACTCCTTGCGAGGAGATGTATACCCAGGCCTATCGTCGGATTGTTACTCAAAGTCTCTGGCCAGAGCATATCATGATTAAGAGTGCGAGTCTCTTAAATACATGAGAGTAATTAGAAATCCAAAGGACGAGAAAGACATTACTTGGGCTAGGTGTGACGTAGTCAGCCTAGTGGGGACTGACACCATAGACCGTGTCCTGAACCAAGTGGGTATAAGGTGGTGAAGGGAATGGGGCACGATTCATTAGAGCTGCTGAAGGGTTTCAGAATAATTTCTTCTGAGGTCAAACCGTTGATCTTTCGATTAATTGGGGATCATGATGTACTACTAGGTGCCACTCATGATCGTTCTATAATTAATGGGTTAATTATAGACGGCCAACATATATCGAAAGCCTATTTAGTCACACGCACTACGAGTAATCCAAGGGATTTAAAACGAGTTGAAAATTGGATTTTTCGATCAAGAGAAATAAGTCGAATCTGAGTTAGTCAGAGGCGCAATGGAAACTAAAAATGGCTAAGTCTTTTGAAGGCTTTTTGGGCGAATTAAATGAGTTTAATTCGCGACGGTTCGGGTTGGTTTGGCTGGCCAAAGAGGGTGTCAAAACCCCCTTTGGTGGCCGGCCACAATAAGAGGAGAAAACCAATTTAATTGGTTTAATTAATAAAATAAATATAGCGCGATTTATTTTATAAATTATGGATAAATAAATTTGTATAAAGAAATTTATATAAATAAAATTTATAGAAATTTATTCTTTTATGGAAGATTAAAATAATCCATGAGTTGGTTCATTTTAATTTTATAAAATCAATTATGAATTGATTTATCCATGAGAAGAAAGTTTATAAATTTCTTATAAAATTTATTCCATAATTTAAAGAGAAGAAGAATTAGTTTTTATTATAAATTAGTTTATAATAAAGACTTAGTTTAAACGGAATTAATTCATAAGAATTTATAGGATAAATTTCTTGTGATAAATAATTAGTTTTATTATAAAGTTAGTTATAATAAAATTCATAAGAGAATTTATAGGATAAATCTCTTATGATAACTAATTTGTTTTATTATAAATTGTTTATAATAAGACTAGGCTTAAAAGGAATAAGCAATAAGAAAATTTATAAGATAAATTTCTTATAACTAATTTCGTTAATTCGGTTTAGAGGGAGACTTAGCAAAGGAGTTGCTACTATATAAAGGAACCAAAGGCTAGCCCTTAATTCCAATTGAGTAATTAAGAGATTAATTATTCTCTCCCTCTCTCTCTTCTCTTCTCTCCTCCTTCTCTTCTTCTCTCCTTAGGGCCGGCGCACCCTAGCTCTCTAGGGCCGGCGCACCCTAGTTCCTCTAGGGTCGGCGCCCAATCACAACACCAAGGAGGTGTTGCCGTGAGCCACTAGAAGAAGAAGAACCCGAACAAGAAGAAGAAGAAGCGGATAGCGACTCCTCTCCTCTCGGAATTCGATTCCGTTGCTTCTTGTTGGTTAGTTTCTAACTCTTCTCTTGATCTTTCAAGTTGTGCCTATAGAGAATCTAGTAGTTCTCGTCGGCACAAAACTCGTGACTTTGCGAAGTCATCCCGAAGAGAACTCGGCGTGGACGCGAATAGAGGCGAAGCTTCCAAGGGACGCTACGGTTGGATCTCGTCCCTTACTTCGAGTTACGCGAGGTACTTGGTAAATTAGTTTACTTTTCACAAACTTTTATTTTATGATTATGTCGATACACTATAAGGTTGCATGCTAGATACGAAGTTAAAATAATTTAAGGAAATTATTTTATGCAAACTCTTCCGCTGCACGTAAAAATTTTAAATTTTACGAACTCGTATCCTTGTCGACATGCACCCGGTCCCAACAAATTCGAAAGGAGTCAAGTTTGGGACTTAGTCCCTAGACCTAAGAAGACCACCATCATTGGAACCAAATGGGTCTTCAAGAATAAATTGAACCACAAGGGAGAAATCATTAGAAACAAGGCACGCTTGGTAGCCAAAGGCTATAGTCAAGTTGAAGGCCTGGATTATGATGAGACCTATGCTCCCGTGGCACGATTAGAGTCCATCCGATTGATGCTCACATTTGCAGCACATCGTGGCTTCAAATTATACCAAATGGATGTCAAATCGGCCTTTCTAAATGGTCTGATTAAAGAAGAGGTCTATGTCGAACAACCTCCGGGGTTTGAGAATACCGAATTTCCAAACCACGTATTCAAGCTCAAAAAGGCACTTTATGGCCTTAAACAAGCACCCTGGGCTTGGTATAAGCGGTTGTCGACATTCTTGATTGAAAAGCGCTTCGTTAGAGGTCAAATAGACCCTACACTATTTCTACGAAGAGATGGTGACAATATATTTGTAGCCCAAGTATATGTCGATGACATAATTTGTGGCTCAAACAATAAGGGCTATTTAAGTGAATTCATTGGACACATGGAGAGAGAGTTTGAAATGAGTCTAGTGGGAGAGTTGACTTTCTTCCTTGGACTTGAAATCAAGCAAACTTGCGATGGTATCCATATGCACCAATCAAAGTATACTGAAGAGATGCTTCGAAAATTTAACATGAGTGATTCAAAAGAGGTAACCACTCCCATGGCTACAAACACAAGATTAGACAATGATGAGAGTGGTAAACCCGTTGATTTAACTCAATATCGAAGCATGATAGGCAGTTTGCTATACCTTACAGCTAGTCGACCGGATATCCTATTTGTTGTGGGTATGTGTGCTAGGTATCAAGTTTGTGCCAAGAAATCTCATTTAATTACTGTTAAGCGAATTTTGAGATATCTCAAGGGCACAATTGGTGTAGGTCTTTGGTACCCCCGTACCGAATCTTTTGACTTAATAGGCTATACGGATTCCGACTACGCTGGATGTAAGTTGAACCGGAAAAACACTAGTGGGGGTTGCCAATTCTTAGGTTCGTCCTTAGTATGTTGGTCGAGTCGGAAGCAACATTGTGTTGCTCTTTCCACTACCGAGGCAGAATATATCGCCATGGGAGAGAGTGTATCGCAATTGTTGTGGATGATTCATACCTTAGAGGACTATGGATTGGGTTACAAGGGTGTGCAAGTGTTGTGTGATAACATTAGCACAATTAACCTAACCAAGAATCCAGTCCATCATTCTAGGACAAAACATATTGAAGTAAGACACCACTTCATTAGGGATCATGTAGTTAGGGGAGATATTGTACTCTCTTATGTAGAGTCCAAGTCCAATCTAGCCGACATTTTTACTAAACCACTCCCCGGAAATGAATTTAGTTTCCTAAGACGGGAGTTGGGAATGTGTCGTGCTTCATAGGGTTGAGTTGCATTAAAACCCTCCATGATTATTTCAAAGTGTTGGGGAACAATTGGGTAACTTTGGGGACATCTCACACAAACTATAAGGTTTAACAAAACGTTTTTGTTTGATAGATATGGGGTGAGATGTTAGGATCAACTCAATTTCTCAAAATGTCATTGCATCCCTTGAGAAATTAAGTTGACGAGATAATAATCACGGTGGTGACCAAGTATGGGGAAAACCAATGCATAACATATGTGTATTTGGCTCTATGATCATACTTGGACATTCCAATCAAGGAAACTTGATTGGAACATTAGATTTGATTCAAACTTAATTATAATTGCTTGAATGATTGTTGATTGAGTTTGATTCCATTTGGATGGGTCAAAGTGATTGTTGAACCTATAAGGACCTTTGATACTTACTCAGGGATCAATCTTAGTCATGAGATCATGTCCAAGTTCGACAAACTTCATCAGATCTCGTTGGAAAAATTCTGAAATTCTAAAACTGATCATTTCAGTTCGTATCAGGGAGTATCAGGAACCCTGATCGGTCACCGGACCGATCAGGCGTAAGGTTGATCAGTCTCTGGATCGATCTGGCTACATCCTGTCACGATCGGTCCACAGATCAATCAGAGAGGCAGCAGTGACTCTTCGAACTTTTTGACCAAGGGTTCTGAGCCAGCCTGGATCGGTCCCCGGACCGATCTGGAACCCTGTGGGGATCGGTCCACAGACCGATCAGGGAGGTCAGAGATTTCTCTCCGGACCCTACTGTTCGTGTCCTGATCGGTCACCCGACCGATCAGGAGCGCGTCTGATCGATCACCCGACCGATCAGCATCCGGTCAGTCCGATCAGCCTGTAGCCTGATCGGTCTGGGTGCGATCAGATCGAACGGTGATCCGTTCAGACGCATTAAATTCTGGTTGGTGGACCGATCCACCAACCGATTAACCTCGCGAAAACCTCTTATCAGCGGAACCCTAGCGCCGAAACCTCCCACTCGCGCATCCTGTGCTTCGTGCGAAACCTCCTCAGTGCTCTCCCCTTCCTCTTGCGAGTGAGCTCTTGCAGTTCTGAGGGGATCTTCCGAGTCCCGTGACGTCCCTCTCTCGCGGAGAGACCTTGCGACCAGTTCTTGCGCCGGGAGTCTCTTCCTGCGCACGTTTTCTTCCTCTCAACTTCCAAGAACGACACCAATGGCACCAAAGTGAGTTTTTCCTTAACTTCTCCCTTCGAATCATGTCATGGATTATATTGTGAAGCTAATCATATTTTGGTTTTGCTCTTGTTCTTGCTGTTGTACCGTGACCCTATGGTCTTGGTCGTGACCTTATTTTCTCGTCTTATGTCAATGATCAAACCTTAAACCAAATGTGTCTTTTGATCATTGTGTTTTGGTTGCATTCTCTGATTGGGTCCTATATGGTATGATCAATTCTTATTCATTCTATGTTCATCTTGCTCAAATTGATTAAATCATGTGTATGACCAATTCAACTCTTTAGAAAGTCTTCCAAGGGCAAGGACGCTGCTGAGGGCAGCTCGAGGGGGAAAGCCCCTTCCTCCTCTGCCCCTTCCAGAATGCCACAGCCTTCTTCTAGCTCCAGGTTCCCAAATGCGGCCTGTGAACAGGCCTTTCAAGCAAGGACCTTCAAACTATTACCCTGTCAATCCATTGATGTTCCTTTCCTGACTGAGTACTGTCCCTATGTCATGGAGATTGTCACTTACTACAATATGGGTTTTCTTGTTTCCTTGGAACGGACCATAAATTACGACCTAGTCTCTGAATTCTACAACAACCTACAACAAGGTCCTCAAGGGGGATTCGAGTTCACTACTCGTGTCGGGAAGATGAATCTCAATTTTTCATATGAGATTTTAGCATAGTACTTAGGTGGTCGACGATCACCTAACCTCATTCAATCTATCCCGAGCTCCCTGATCCTCTGCTAGCACCATTCGCAGATGTTACCCCTGACTCTATCTATCAGCACTTCTTCGGTCATCCTCGCCCTGTCGGGCTTGATGAGTTGGGTCCAGTTTTTCCTACTTTTGTAGCCCTTCGACTTGCTCCAGCTGACTACGTCCTTTTCAAGATCATTACAAATTGCATCTTACCCATTACTTCAAAGCCTTTGGCCGAGATCCGACCCTACCACTGCCTTATGCTCTACGGCATGCATTGTCGGATGGACTTTGATATCATGGAGAGCATTTTTCAGTCTATCCTATCCTACCGTGAGCCTAGCCGTCGCACGGTTTATATGCCTTTTGGTCATATCATCACTGATTGGCTTATGTTAGTTGGTGTTGATGTCACCAAGGGCAGGACCGTGCCCATGGTTAAGCAAGATTGTCGTTTGGGTCGGCGGGCTTTTGCAAAGTCTGGTATTATCATTCGTGAGCACGATGGGGTCTTGGTGTGGAAGGATAGACGCGGACTTGGTGATCTTCCTGGAGGGGCACTGCATTTTTAGGCACCACACGAGGCTCCTCCTGCTGACGCTGAGTATGACGACGAGCCGGAGCCTGATCTGCGCTGGCAGATCTCAGAGCTGGATCAGACGCTACAGGAGGTTATTCAGTTGGGGGCGATAGATCACGAGGAGTTTCGGTCGGGCTTTCGCTCCCTCGATTGCCGCCTGACCAGGATCGAGACCAAGGTCTCAGGGACCCGTACACTCCAGCAGACATGGTATGATGAGTGGCGCAGCCACACATTTTCAGGAGGTGCACCTCCTTCGAGTACTGCACCAGGGTCCTTTGCTCCTACTGATACCACGATGGATGATCTCGTGGACGATGACGACCCTCCCACTGATGTCTGAGCCTGGATGTCTCTTATTTTTCTCTGTGGTCTGTATGGATGATTTGTGTGACTTGTGGGCTGTATGCCCTGCGACTTGACTATTGTGGCCTTGTGCCACACGTATCTTGCTCTTGATGCATGTGTCCTGCATCTTGCTACTTTTCTGGATGTTTATGCTTTGACTTGTCTAACTTTACCTCACATGCTTATCTAATCTTAGTATGTCTATTGTTGATGCCATGATTGTTTATATGAGTTTTATCTGCATGTTTGCTACATTACCATGTTCATGCTTATAATGCCATGTCTACTTGCTACATATGACTGTCATGACATGCTTTGTGAGTTGTTACTTCCTGTTCGTATGATGCATGTGATTGCTATATCTTGCTCTATCTTTTTCACATGTATTCATATGGTTAATCTACAACCTATCACATCTTTGTTGATTTGGGATACCCCTAGGGTTGAGGGGGAGTTTGTTTTAATCTTAACAGTCCCTCTAGCCCCTTTTCGGTGTTCGACAAAGGGGGAGAGTGTGGATTGGTTAAGTTTAGAATGATCATGTTGTAGGGTGAGGATCTGGATTCCCCTATGATTTTAAATGTTGGAAAACTTGATTGAGAATCCCTAAACTTAAAATTGGATTGTCAAACAACAAAAAGGGGGAGATTGTTGATGCAGTCTGGCCCTGATTGCTGTTTTGGTGTTGACAAATGATTTTAATTTAGGTTGATGATTATGATGATTATGATTAAGTCCTGATCGAGGATTAGGCATGATATGGAGGATCCAAGCTTGGAGGGCTAGGTGTTGGAAAAGTCCTAATTCGGAAGGGTTGGGTGAAAAGTCCTAGCTTGGAGGGCTAGGTGAAAAGTCCTAACTTAGAGGGTTAGGTGCAAATTCCCATCCTGGAGAATTAGGTGAAATGTCCTGGCTTAGAGGGTCAGGTGCCTAGCTTGGAGGGCTAGGTTGGATGAAGTTCTAACTCGGAAGGGTTGGGTGAAAAGTCCTAGCTTGGAGGGCTAGGTGAAAAGTCCTAGCTTGGAGGGCTAGGTGAAAAGTCCTAACTTGGAGGGTTAGGTGCAAATTCCCAACTTGGAGAGTTAGATGGAAAAATCCTTAGCTTGGAGGGCTAAGGTGGATGGAAACTTAGCTTGGAGGGCTAAGTTTGAGTCCTTGGATCGGTCTGGTGGTCGATCAGGGATTCTGGCACGCTGCTCCTTCGTGGATCGGCCTGGTGACCGATCCAGCGATGACTGATAGGTCTGGTGACCGATCAGGGAGCACACAGTGAGGTTGGGAACCTACTGTGCTGCTCCTGATCGATCTGGTGACCGATCAGGGAGTATGTGTTTCACCCGTTAACTGGCTCCTGATCGGTCTGGTGACCGATCAGGGAGCGAGCAATGAGGTTGAGTTCCCTTGCTGAACTGCTCCTGATCGGTCTGATGACCGATCAGGATCACTGTGCAGATCGTTCTGGTGAACGATCCAGCTTCGCGGGCTCCTCACTAAGATCGATCAGGACGGTTCCTGATCGGTCTGGTGATGACCTGATCGGACTAATGACCGATCAGGTGACACCCTGATCGGTCAGTTGACCGATCAGAAGGCTTAGCCTGCGAAACTCAGAAATCGCCCGATATAAGGGTGGATCGGTCCGGTGAATGATCCACGACCTGGGATCGGTCTGGTGATCGGTCCGGGAGAATCTCAAAGAAATCGCGATTTCTGATTGAGCGTTGGGGATCGATCAGGACGGAGCCTGATCGGTCTGGAACCAGCCTGATCGGTCTGGTGACTGATCAGGAGGCTCTCTGATCGGTCCGGTGACCGATCACTTTAATTCAAATTGCACTGTCAGACGCTCTGATCGCGTCTGAACATATCCGATTTGCTGCCACTTACATCTGATGTTTGATTCACTGTGTGATATATTGCTCTAACAGTCTGATTAAGCTGCAGGTGACAGGGTGTTGGATCGAGAGAACCGATAGAGGGGGGGGG
>JAGFNQ010002315.1:436890-457025 GCA_024364735.1 Boesenbergia rotunda | reverse complement strand
AATTCTTTATTTTGGATTGAGCCTCGGGGAGCCGTCCAATTTAAAGTTAGTTGTTATAATTAAATTTCCTAAATTGAATTTAAACTGTCAAATGCTTATTTTGGATTGAGCCTCGGGGAGCCGTCCAAATTAAGTTATTGATATTAATTTTTCATAAATAAAATATGTGATCAAATCTTGGAAATTTTTGAGGTGATTCTCAAACGATAATTTCCTTATTTGATTTATGAAGTGATGCTCTTACATATTATTGTCTCCAAAATTAATTAAGAAAATTGTTTCTTATAGAGTATATTTCCTTAAATAAGATTTTCATAAAAATAATATGTGGTTGAATTAAGGAAATCTGTCTCTTAATTTAATAAGATTTGATTTAGAGAAATCAAAGTCTTAAACATATTATTTCCGAAATTGATTATGATAATTCAGGAAATTGTTTCCCAAAACAATTCCTTGAATAAAGTATGAAATTAGAATTAGGAAATCCGGTTACTAATTCAATTAATGAGACTTGATAAATTAAGTCACATACATACTTTATTAAGGAAATCGTTAGAACATGACATAATTATATGTCATGAATGTGCATAAAAGAAAAGGATGAGACCCAAAACCCCTTACAAAATATTAAGGCCAACACCTTCCATTAATATGGTTAGAACCGGAGTTTTGTTTCTCGTTTGGGTTGATGGACACATCCATGCCCGGCTTGAACCTCAACATGTTCAAACCATGGAATTAGTTTATGATTAATATAGTTGGAGTCAGAGGTCAATCCTTAGTTTTGGTTGTTGGACACATCCAAGCATGACTAAACGGTTGAATGAGCTCCAACCATATTAAAACTATTTCTTGATTAATGGGTTAGCCTTAAGCTTGGAGCATCAATTTGTTGTGCCACAGCCAAGGTCGATGTAAAGAGAGGTGCAGTTGGGTGCTATGTATATTGTTGCATACTTGTTAATGAGTTAACAAACCAATGATTTATGCGAACATTCAATTAGTTGATAGCATAATGTGATAGTTACATATGTATAATATGTAATCGGTATAATTACCTACCTTCATAGCTAAGAATAACTTGATGGACTCTAGCCATGGTTGTTCTTATCTGTGGTTGGATATCAACCTATTTGGAGATGTTCCTACGATCTCCCGAATTGATAAAAAGGGTTATTCAATTCGAAAAATAAATAGGATTTAATTAATGTATATTGATGCATTCTTTATCATTCTCATCACATAACCTCAATTTGTATTTCTAGGATAATCACCTGATCATGTCTTCTCTGAATTTGCGTTCCATTTTGGACACCAATAAGCTGACTGGGCCAAACTTCATGGGCTGGCTTCGAAGCCTGAGAATAGTCCTCAAGGCAGAAAAGCTTGCTTATGTCCTTGAAGAACAACTTCCCAACCATCCTCCTGAAGATGCAACTCCAGACCAATTAGTGGCCTATCAGAAACATGTGGCCGATTCTGAACTTATGAGTTGCATCATGCTGGCCGCTATGGTACCTGAGCTACAAAAGCAGCATGAGCATATGGATGCTCATACCATCGTCTTCCATCTTCATGAGCTGTTTGACGAGCAGGCGAGATCCGAAAGGTTTGAGGTCTCCAGACTCCTCTTCACCTCTAAGATGCAGGAAGGCACTTCTGTTTCAAAGTTTGTGTTGAAGATGTTGGGGTACATTGAGCGACTAGGCACACTCAGATTTGCAATGGATCACGAACTAAGTATTGACCTAATTCTGCATTGTTTGCCCAAGAGTTACTCACAGTTTGTGATGAACTATCGGATGAACAAATTGGAGACTACCATTCCTGAGTTGCTTAACCTGCTGAAGACTGTAGAGCCTTCTGTAAAGCAGGATCAGAAGACGGTACTGTTAGTTGGTTCCTCAAAGAAAGGCTCTAAGAGGAAGCCCAAAGAACAAAATAAGGGAAGGAAGAAAAAGGCCAAAAAGATTGAAAAGGCACCAAAAGGCACTTGCCATCACTGCGGCAAGGTGGGCCACTGGCGAAGAAACTGCAAGGTTTATCTTGAGTCCTTGAAGAAGAAGGCATCCGATGCCCCATCCTCTTCAGGTATCTTCGTTATTGAATGTCACTCTATTTCCTCGGACACCTGGATACTTGATACTGGGTGTAGCTCACATATATGTAATGATATACAGGGGCTAAGGAATAGAAGAAGACTCGTCAAGAGAGAAGCGAATTTGCGAGTTGGAAATGGAGCAAAGATTGCTGCTGTTGCCATCGGAACATATTTGCTAAAGCTCCCTACTGGACTTGTCTTAGAATTGGATAATTGTTATTTTGTTCCTTCGTTAACAAAGAACATTGTATCTATTTCATGCTTGAATGAAAAGGGTTATCATTTAACTTTTAGTAACAATTGCTGTTACATAACTTTAAATGGTGTTCTTTATAGGACCGCAACTTTATGCAATGGTATCTACACGTTAGATTTATCCGGTGATGTTTTCAATATCGAAGTTAGCAACAAACGTGCTCGAATAGATAATCAAATAGACTCCTATATGTGGCATTGTCATCTTGGCCATGTAAGTAAGAAACGCATGACCAAATTACACCGATGTGGAATTCTGGAATCATTTAAACCCGGTTCATTTGATACATGCGAATCATGCTTAAAAGGCAAAGATGACCAAATTACCCTTTTCCAGAAAAGGTAAACCAGTGGGAGAATTGCTTGGTCTAATACATACTGATGTATGTGGACCAATGTCAACTCTTGCACAAGGAGGCTATAGCTACTTCATTACCTTTATTGATGATCACTCACGATTCGGGTATGTGTTCTTAATGAAACACAAATCTGAAGCTTTTGAGAAATTCAAAGAGTTCAGAAGTGAAGTAGATAAACAGCTTGGCAAAAGTATTAAGATACTTCGATCCAATCGGGATGGTGAATACTTAAGTCACGAGTTTCAAGATTATCTTAGGGACAATGGGATATTGTCTCAATGGACTCCGCCATATACACCATAGCATAATGGTGTATCTGAGAGGCGTAACCGAACCTTGATGGACATGGTTAGATCTATGATGAATCATGCAACTCTTCCAAAATCCTTTTGGGGCTATGCGCTTAAGACAGCTGTTTACTTACTAAACAGAGTCCCGACCAAGGTAGTCTCTACTGCTCCATATGAGACGTGGAATAGTAAGAAACCTCATTTATCTCACCTAAAGATATGGGGTTGTCCTGCTTATGTAAAGCAGACTGTATCAGACAAATTGGATGCTAAGTCTGATAAATATCTATTTATTGGATACCCTAAGGAAACGAAAGGTTACCAATTCTATCATCCCTTGGAACAAAAGGTGTTTGTTTCAAGGCATGGTGTATTTCTAGAAAAAGATTTTCTTTTACAAGAAAACAGTGGGAGTAGCATTAAACTTGAAGAAGTTCAAGAAACTCCAATAGACATTACAGAGACACCTAGTATAGACCCACAACCAATAACTCATAATGATGAGCTATCAGTTGAACCTTGTGTGTACAAGAAGGTTAGTGGGAGTGCAGTCGTATTCCTAATGTCATATGTCGATGACATATTACTTATAGGAAATGATATATCAGTCTTACAGTCAGTTAAAATTTGGTTGTCCAAAACTTTCTCCATGAAAGACCTGGGAGAAGCAACCTATATCCTTGGGATTAGAATCTATGGAGATAGATCAAAACGGTTGCTTGGTCTTTCACAGTCTACATATATAGACCGAGTGCTAGAAAGGTTTAGCATGTCGGAATCCAAGAAAGGTTACCTTCCCATCAGGCATGGGATCAACCTTTCGAAGTCTATGTGTTCGCGCACAGAAGACGAGAGGATTTGCATGAATAAGATTCCTTATGCATCCGCGATAGGATCTATCATGTATGCTATGTTATGTACTAGGCCCGATGTATCGTATGCTCTGAGCTTCACAAGCAGATACCAGTCTGATCCATGAATGGATCATTGGGCGGCTATCAAGATAATCCTTAAGTACTTAAGAAACACTAAGGATGTGTTCCTAATATATGGAGAAGGTGATATGGTAATACGTGGGTATACAGATGTCAGTTTCTAGACAGATAAGGATGACTCCAAATCTCAGTCCGGATACGTATTTATAATGGAGGCGCAATAAGTTGGAAGAGTTCCAAGCAAGACACCGTAGCGGATTCTACCACGGAAGCGGAATATATTGCAGCTTCGGAAGCAGCAAAGGAAGCAGTCTGGATCAAAAAGTTTGTCTCAAAACTTGGTGCGATTCCAACCATTGATGAAGCAATACCGGTTTACTGCGACAACAATGGATCTACTGCACAAGCAAAGGAACCAAGGTCTCATCAGTGATCCAAACATGTGCTTCGTCGCTATCATCTGATCAGAGAGATTATAAGTAGGAATGACATACAAATTGAGAAAATTCCCACTAAAAGGAATTTAGCGGATCCTTTAACTAAGGCCTTGCCTCAAAGTAAGTTTGAGGGTCATGTTAGAGCCTGTGGTATTGGGTACCGTAGCGATTGGCATTAGGCAAAGTGGGAGTTTGTTAGTGATATGAGAGAAGTGTCCTAAGGCAATCGCCTTATGATTGTAATCATTTATTTTAATAAATGAATATTCACTATTTGAGTATACATGTTTGTGTATTTGATTGAGATCTTAAACTCATTTACTGAATGTCTGGAATACAATTTACAGCATGAGAGAATTTGTGATGAATTCACAACTAGTGATTATCTCTACATGTGCAATTATGAAGTATTGAAATTATCCCTAGTCGATGAATTGATAAATACGGACACTATCAATTCTGTTGAGACTAGCATGGGTTATTCTCTAATCAGCTAATTCTCACTGGCTGGTGACATCGAGATGTCCGGAGATAAACATGAATGCTAGTTAAGGGAACTAGTTCATTCGAGTGATTGGCTGTAAAACTTCATATGGTAGTCTACATATAGATATGTCAGTGAAGTTCTTACTGTAGCTTAAGTGCGATGTTCCTTTGACTTGCGGTGTTCAAGTCATCTTGGTCATGGAGACTTATACTTTGACATCTTAAGCAATCATCTCCAAGGAGGTGTGGACCCAGGATGATTGGGTATAAGCCGAAGTGCCCGAAGATGTTTGAACAGCCTACAAAGGATTCACCACTCCTTGCGAGGAGATGTATACCCGAGGCCTATCGTCGGATTGTTACTCGAAGCCTCTGGCCAAAGCATGACATGTTCAGAGTATGAATCTCTTAAATACATGAGAGTAATTAGAATTCGTAGGACGAGAAAACGTTACTTGGGCTAGGTGTGACGTAGTCAGCCTAGTGGGGACTGACACACATAGACCATGTCCTGAACCAAGTGGATATAAGATGGTGAAGGGAATGGGGCACGATTCATTATAGCTGCTGAAGGGTTTCATAATTGTTTCTGAGGTCAACCGTTAATCTTTCGATTAATTGGGGATCATGATGTACTACTAGGTGTCACTCATAATCGTTCTATAATTAATTGATTAATTATAGACGACCAACATAAATCGAAAGCCTATTTAGTCACACGCACTACGAGTAATCCAAGGGATTTAAAATGAGTTGAAAATTGGATTTTCCAATCAAGAGAGATTATGTTTGGTTGAGCCAAACGATAAGTCGAATCTGAATTTTTCAGAGACGCATCGGAAGCGTAAAATGGCTAAGTCTTTTAAAGACTTAATAGATGAATTAAATAAGTTTAATTCATTGGGGGCTTGGCTTGGATGGGCCGGCCAAAGAGGGCCTCCATCCTCTTTGCTTGGCCGGCCACAACAAAGGGAGAGAACCAAGTTTTTGGTTCAATTTATAAAATAAACCAAGTGTGGTTTGTTTTATAAAATTATGGATAATATAAATTTTTATATAATAAACCAAGGTTTGGTTTATTTTTTCATGGAAATTAAAATGAACCATGGATTGGTTTATTTTATAAAATCAATCATGGATTGATTTACCATGATAAGGAAATTTATTCCATAGGAGAGAAGATTTTTATCATGAATTAAAATATGATTTTAACCATGATATAAAATCAAACTTGGCATGATGGAATAAGTTATTCCATATTTGAGAGGCTTGATGGTTGAGAGGCCACTATATAAAGGACCCAAGGCAAGTCTTGGGTGTGAATCGTAGAGACGAAGGCATCGGCTCTCTCACTCTCTTTCTCTCCTTCTCTTCTCCCCTTCTTGTCGTGCGCCAACTAGGCCCAAGAAGGAGCACCAGCCGGCCATCCTTTTATGGTTAGTCTTTCGACTTCTCTCTTGGTTTTTCTTGTCGCGTTCTCAGAGAATCTAGTAGTTCTCGAGAACACGAAACTCGTGGCTTTGCGAAGTCATCCCGAAGATACTCGGCATGGACGCGAATAGAGGCGGAGCTTCCAAGGGACGCTTACGGTTGGATCTCGTCCCTTCCTTTGAGTTACGCGAGGTAATACGTAAATTAGTTTATGTTTCTGCAAAATTTTAAATATATGATCATGTCTACACAAGATAAAATTGCATGCTTAGATGTGTGGTTAAATAATTTGAGAAATTATTTATGCTAAAACCTTTCGCTGCACGTAATTAATTTTAAAATTACGAACCCGAATCCATGTCAACATGCACCCGATCCCAACAAAGGATAGCATGGAGGCAAGTCGCGGACTTGTGTGCGTATCTGAGGGACGAGGGCCAAAGTCGAAGAGGGCTTGAAGGCAATGGATCGAGGCTGCTGAAGAAGAGACAATGAGCCGAGGGATGCGGACTTCGAGGCATGCGTGAAGGATGGCATGTAGGTAAGCCGAGGGCTTGCGTGCGCATCTGAGGGATAGGAGCCGAAAATGAAGAGGGTGTGAAGGCAACAGGTTGAGACTATTGATTGAAGAGTCAACTAGGTTGTAACGATCCGAGTGTGAGTGTCTGTACTCGGGAACTAAGCCGGGAGGGTTCGAGTATGGAGAGAAATATACTCGGGAAGTGAACCATAGGCTTAGGGAAGGACCAGTCGACTGCCCCAGGGGCAGTCGACTGGTAATGGCTGGAGATTCAAACGTTGGGCGCAACGATCGAATCTGGGTGGGACCAGTCGACTACCCCAGGGGCAGTTGACTGGTAGCAGCCATTTTAGAACTTGAGCTCTATTTAAGGGAGCTCGTTTAAGGCTTTTCTTCTTGGCAAAACTTGCTTGGATAAAACTCGTTAATAGCCTCTATTGCTCAAGAGTGTCCAGGAGTTGTGGTGAGGTTTCTCCACCCACAAGGAACTACGAGATCTAGCCGAAGACACTCCGGGGAATCATCCACCGACGGATTAGGGATCGCCCACCTTACAGGTAGCTGTGGAGTAGGAGTTTTATCTCTGAACCACGTAAATAGGTGTGTTCTTTCTCATTAGGTTTGTTTTTATTTAGAATATTCCGCTTGCACACTAACAATTGTAGGAAGAAAATCAAAAGAAGTTATTCACCCCCCCCCCTCTAGCTTGACGATCATGACCTAACAAGTGGTATCAGAGCGAAGGTCCGCTCTTGTTGGAATAATCGCCAAAAGAGCACAAGTTAGAGGGAACAATCATGGAAGACAAGTTGGGTGACGATATCAACACTCCACCTCCGTATGATCATGAAGATTTTGACTATTGGAGGACAAGAATGAAGACTTGGCTTGGAATGGATTGGGAGTGCATGGTGGTGCTAGAAGAACCATTCGAGATTTCAAGAGACAAGCATGGAAAAAAGCTCCGACCTAGATATTGGACTAAGGAGCAACAAGCCCAATCTAGGGCAAATGAGAAGGTAATCGGTATATTGATTAATATTTTGCCTAATAATGTTTTGAGTGGTGTAGGTGAGTATAAAAATGCATATGAGTTATGGAGTATGTTGGAAGAATTTCATGAGAACACTACACAAGCTCAAATAGTAGAAGAGCCCAAAGAAATCAATTCAATGGTCCAAGAGGGGGAAAAAGAAAAAGAGTTGTCAACCTCATCAAGTGAAAAGGCACAATCAAGTGAAAGATCATCCACCTCATCAAGAGAAGAAGAAGAAGTATCAACTTCAAGGATTGAGAGGGAGGAGAGACTCTCATCCTTACCGGAGCAAAAAAAAGCTCCAACCTCCACCAAAGCAAAATCAAGGGATCATATCATATGCTTTGGATGCAACAAGAAGGGGCACTACAAGGACAAGTGTCCATTAGGAAAGAAGGAGGTAAACCCTAAACCCGGGTTCATTCATTTAAAATCTAATGTGGGTTGTAGGGAAAAGAAAGAAAAAAAATCACATTAGGTGCTACACTTGTGGAGAGCTAGGACATTATCACACCCAATGTCCAAGAAAAGGAGAGCTCAAGAAAATAGAGCATTTGAGAAGATGGGAAAAAGAAGAGACGAGGAAAAGCTCACATCAAGGGGGAGCTACAAGGGTAAGGGAGGTAATCCCTAACATTATGTATGCTTCAAATGCTTTTGTGAATGCTAGAAATAATAATGATTGCTTGCCTATGCGTGCTTTTGGCTTCAAGTATCATGATAGAAATAGAAATACTATTGCGTGCCAAAATACTAAATAATCCATGGTTCATGATAAATCTAGGGTGTCTAGACCTAAGGATCAAGACAACAACCCTAAGAAAGGGAGACACATGCCTAGAAAAATGGGTAGATCTAGGAGTGATCACAATGGACATGATGATACTAAGGTTAGAAATCTAGAAAAGGAAAATCAAGTTTTGAGAACAAAGCTTGATAAGTTAGAAAAGAACTTAGATAGACTCATTAGAGGGTCCAAGGGATTGAGTGTGATACCAAATGATCAACACCTTAGAAATGGTAGGTCAGGACTAGGATACAAATCTAGAGGGTCAAATATTAGTAAAAAGACTAGTAAAAAATCATATGGCAAGGTACCATATGACAATAGCAAAGAAAATGTCAAAAATGACAAGCAAAAGTCATTTAAAAGGGAAAAGAAGAAGTCCACCAAGGACAAGGTGTGGAAAGTTAAGTGAGTGAGAGTTGAAAGTCAAGAAGCACCGGAGGTACACCGGTGTGGTCTTGCTTTTGTAGATGAGTCGCCGAAGGAGGTGACTAGGGCGAAGAGCTCAAGGGAGAGCTCTAGAGGTCAAAATGAGATCTATGGTCAATGGATCTCAAGAGGATTTCATCAAAAAGATTATATGGATTTAGGCATGTGCCAAAGGGTTTGGAAGACTCATTTGAGTCTTAATCTTAGGGAATTGACACATTAAAAGGAGTTTTATGGAGGAAAAAATGAAAATAGGATTATATTATGTGAAAATTGGATTCTAATGTGTGAATGTCATATAACTCAGTGCTAGGAATGTGTTGTGATTAAGTTTGGGAAGATACATCAAGGAGAGGTCAAAACTAGAACTTTTAGATAAGTATAAATGACACAATTTAGGTAGGGTTGAATTTTGTGCCAATCTTGGGATCCAGAGTAGATTTGTTTGAAAATATATTTTTTCCAAGTAGACATAGGCTTCACAAACCTCTCCACCAAAATTTAGATTTTTTTGGAGGTTTGTGGAATTAGTTACACATTTCTAAAATTCGAACTGAAAAACTATGAATTCACAGTTATCAGTCGACTGCCCTAGGGGCAGTCAACTGAAGTCTCGATTTGGTTTCTCAATCGACTGCTCCAAGGGTAGTCGACTGGTAAGCATGAGTTTAAATAAAAACAGCCGCGCGGGGTGGTCAAAACCTAGGGTTTTGTGTGCCACCCCCTGCGAAATCTCTTCTTCCCCGACCTCCTCTCTTGATCTAAGGTGCTCTCAAAGCCGTAAAAACACTTCTCTAACCTTCTCCCACCTCAGATCTGACTCTAGGGTTGGTGAAACTTCTTCTCTCAGTCAAATCTTCATCAAGCATCATCATGAAGCGAGTGGGAAAATGGTAAAACCTTGTATCATTTGATTTGTCCCGTTTAAGTCATAATTTGGAACTAATATGGCTTATTTTGCTTGATGTTCCTTATTTCTTTTGTTATGGGATCGTGTGGGTACATGCCTTGGTATGTGTTATGTTAGGGTTGCACAAAATATAAAAGGGTGAGGGATCGTCTCACCAAGTTCAGGGAGACCTGGAGGGACCTCGGTTTCGGTCCAATTAGTGTCGGAAAGTTTTTGAGAGTGTGACCTTCATCTTAATGAATTGCCGCTACCTCAACCGTTCATATTTCCAGGAGATTCCTCCCATCATTGAGATCATCGCACACTTTGTGTTGGAACAACTGGTTTACTGCCAACACTTTATTAATTTTGACCGATGTAAGGAATTCTATGCGAACCTTACATTTGTTAGTGCCTAGGATGATGTATACGAGTCAATGGTGCAAGGGGTCACCATTCCAGTCACACCCGACATGTTGCGAGCATTTTTAGGGTGTAGAGTGTCAAATAGCCAGTTTACATGTTTCCCCAAAGTTGATGAGCCTTTAACCTTACCAGGTGTCACCATAGATCAAATCCATCGATATTATTTTAACAGACCCCGATGTACTCGAGATCGAGTCCAATTAGTAATGTGTTGTACAAGATTGTTCTAGATTGCATTCTTCCTATCGTCACCAAGAGACGGTCGAGGATTCGACTTTCTCACTTGGTGATGATGTATGCCCTAGAGAGGAGGTTGGACATCGACATAACCCGCTAGGTTTTTGCATCCATTACTTATTTCTCCCACAATGTCAATAAGAAGTTATACATGTCATTCGGTCATGTCTTGACCGAATTCTTTAGGACTAGAGGGGTCAGAGTCGACAAGGGTCAAATGCATGAGTTATCTAAGGACTATGACCAAATAGGATCTCGACAGCTATCTTTAGCTGGGATCGAGAAGCATGAGGGGGAGATGATTTGGCATCGTTGTCCTGCTCCCAAGTCAGATGATGATGAGGAGGAGGAGTCCGCTGGTGGAGTTACATAGGAGCAGTTCTCCCAGCTCCAGTCTGAGGTTCACGGCCTCCGGGAGGACTTCACGAGTTCCAGCAGCAGCAGATGGGTTTTCAGTAGACACAGACTGCCATTCAGGAGGAGGTTCATGGCCTCACATAATTCTATCAGGGGTTCCAGCAGAGACAAGACGAGATGTATGCAATGATGCAAAGCTGGAACCTGATGTATCAGGCCCCTCCTCCTCCTCCTCCAGGTGGCGGCATGTAGTAGAGTCTTTGTGATGCTTTTAGTGTTGAGAGTGTTTTGTTTGGTTGTATATTTTATTTCTCAAACACTTTCTTTTGGCATTGTAACACTTAACTGCTTTGGGGCTACGACCCTTATGACTTTCTTTATGCTTTATTTTGAAGTATGTATAAAACTTTGAATTGATGTTTTATATTGTTTTTATTTCAGTTCATGATTTGATGGTTGAAGTAATGCATTATTGATGTCATGGAATGTAAGGAAAAATTTGATAAATGAATAAATGGCTAGGGTTAAGAGATAAAAGGGGGGAGGTCTTATCATATTGCAAATCTATAAGGAAAAAGGAGATTCAGAAACAATTCTAGGTTTGAAATAGTCTGGGATAGGCTTGACAAACATATAAAATCACAAGAAGCCTTGAGAGTTGATATTTTTTGAAACATTTTGAGAGAAATGGGGTTTGTACCAAAAGTCAAGCATATTTGATATTTTTCATGAAACCATATTTTTCTAGGGTAGGTTATATCCTAACAAATATTCTTGCAAAATTTTACATTTTTTTGAATTTTATAGAATTTTCTACAAGTTTCTGAAATTCGGCTGAGATTTCAAGTTGAGACTGTAACAGTCGACTGCCCTGGGGGCAGTCGACTGATGTCTCGGGAAATTTGTGAATTTCACAGGCCAGTAGACTGCCCTAGGGGCAGTCGATTGATAAGGCTGTTTGGTGATTTCTGAGGGATTTTTCAGAAATAAAGTGAGTTCTTTTGACACTAGGGTTAGGATTGCTTGGGGCAATATTTTTGATGGTGTCAAAGGGGTAGAATTTTTGGTGTTAAGTTAGGTTTAACTTGACATAAGAAAACTTGTGGTATTAAGTTGGGTAGGACTTAACTTGGTATTATGGTGTTAAGTTGGGTAGAACTTAACTTGGTGTCGGTTGTGAGAATTGAAAATTGGGAGAGGGCATAAGTTAAAGGGGAGGTTGCCTCTGGCTTGCTATGCTGTTAATTTTCAATTGCTATTGTTGATTTGTTTACCTAACTTAAACATATTGCCACACATCAAAAAGGGGGAGATGTTGGGGCAATCGGCCCAAGTATGATCTGGAAGATCGTGGGTTTTGATGTGTGTGTCAATATGGTTAAGTTAGGAGTTTATTGTGTTCTAATATGTGTATGTGAGTGTGCAGGTTTGCAGGTACACATAGACTTGGTTGGATGTCTTCAGGTGAAGGGTGGCATAGAGGCAAGCCGTGGGCTTGCGTGCGCATCCAAGGGACCATGGATAAAGCAGGTACGATGAGCCGAGGGAAGCGGACTTCGAGGCGTACGTGAAGAATGCATGGAGGCAAGCCGCGGGCTTGTGTGCGTATCCGAGGGACGAGGCCCAAAGTCGAAGAGGCCTTGAAGGCGACGGATCGAGGCTGCTAATGCAAAGCAGAGGGACGCGGACTTCAAGGCATGCGTGAAGGATGGCATGGAGGCAAGCTGAGGGCTTGCGTGCGCATCTGAGGGACAGGAGCCGAAAATGGAGAGGGCGTGAAGGCAATGTTGGATCGAAGTAAATCGATAGAGGGAGGGGGTGAATATTGATCTAATATTTTCGGGCAGTAAAGAGAAATACGGAGCGGAAATAGTAAAGTAAAGTCGCTAACATGATTTGTTTTACTTGGTTCGGTGTCACAGTCGGCTCCTACTCCAAGGCCCACGGTCCTTGACCGTTTACGTTGGGCAATTCTATATTCATAAAAATGATTACAGTTTCGAGTACAGATATAGAATCGAAAAAAAGCAGTTACAACACTTAAGAAAATTAACGATTTTACCGACGACCGAAGTGGATGGAATTTCGGAGTAGCGGGTCGTCGTCGACGCTTGAATCATGAATGTAGAGCGTGTTGGAGCGTAGCGCTTGAGCGAAAGTGTTGAAAGCAAAGTTTGTAAGTTGTGTAGAAGCCTTGGGGGTGAACCCCCTTTTATAGTCGTCTCCTGGGCGCCTGTGTTGAAGGGGGCGCCTACACGTGGCCTCTCCTGCGCGAACTCTAATCCGTAGGCTCATTCAGCGCCTATCCCCTTCTTTGAGGCGCATGAGCTGTCTGGGGCGCCTGTGTTAACACAAGCGCCTAGCTCGACTTGGTCCAAAGGCTTTCGTGGCAGTTTGCTTCGATGGTCTTGGTTTGGCCTTACACTGGGACGCCTGTATCCTTACAGGCGCCTAGCCCAGTGAGGCGCCTCCTTCCAATGAGGTGCCTGAGCTGCAGAAACACCGTCCCTTCGTTTCCTGCAACCAGGGTTAGTTCCAAAACACAAGAAGCAAATGTATGATATGTTAGACATTCGTTACAGCCTAAGCTATCTTGGTTCTGGCTTTGGGTCTCCCAAATGGAACCCTAGGTCGAACTGACGGCTAATGTTCCCTCCTACGGGGAACGCATCCTCACCTACTCCTCTCGGGAGAATTTACCTTTTTGGCAACCAGCTCCTCCGGTTGGACTTTTGCCCAGCTTCACTCACCAGGTCTTCGGTGCCCAGTCCTCAACCAGGTCTTAGTGCCCAGCTTCACTCACCAGGTCTTCGGTGCCCAGTCCTCGACCAGGTCTTAGTGCCCAGCTTCACTCACCAAGTCTTAGTGTCCAACTTCACTCACCAGGTCTTATTGCCCAACTTTACGTTAGGACTTAGTTGCCCAGCCTACGGCCAGGACTTAGTGCCCAATTCAAAGAACCAGGACTTAGTGCCTAGTGTACCTGTTGAGGCAATCGGCCCTGAGATGATCTGGAGGATCATGGGGTTTTGATGTGTGCGGTCAATATGGTTAAGTTAGGGTTTATTGTGGACTAATATGTGTACATGAGTGTGCAGGTGTACAGGTACACATGGACTTGGTTGATGTCTTCAGGTGAAGGATGGCATGGAGGCAAGCTGGAGGCTTGCGTGCGCATTCGAGGGACCGTTGGATAGCAGGGACGATGAGCCAAGGGATGCGGACTTCGAGGCGTACGTGAAGGGTGGCATGGAGGCAAATTTGAGGTTTGCGTACGCATCCGAGGAACGAGGGTCGAAGATGAAGAAGGCGTGAAGGCAATAGTCGAGGCTACTAGTGAAGAGTCAACCGGGTTGTGAGGGTCTGATTATGAGTGTTTGTACTCAGGGGTTAAGCCGGGAGGGTTCGAGTGCGGAGTGAAATGTACTCGGGAGTATAACCCTAGGCTTAGGACTCAGACCAGTCGACTGCCCTGGGGGCAATCGACTGGTGTCGGCTGGAACAGGCTGGCAGATTTAAACGTTGTACGGCAACGATCAAATCTAACTAGGACCAGTCGACTAGCCCAGGGGCAATCGACTAGTAGCGCCTATTTCAGATTCGAGCCGCCTTATTTAAAGGGGCTCGTTTCAGGCTACTATCTCTTGACTAAACTCGCTTGGGTAAAGTGAGTTAGTAGTCTTCTGTGCCCAGATAGTGTCCAAGGTATTATGGCGAGGTTTCTCCACCCACAAGGAGCGACGAGGGCTAGCCGGAGGTTTTCTGGGGATTGATCCACCAACGGATTCTTGGATTAGTCACCCATTCGGGGTTGATACCAAGTAAATCGGTGTGTTAGCATTGGTTAGTTTTTATTCTCTATTGTTAGTTTATTTTTATTGTATATTCCACTGTGCAACTAACAACGTAGGTGAAAAGTATTCAACAAATCGCTATTCACCCCCCTTTAGCAGACTCATTCGATCTATCAATTGGTATCAAAGCAAAGGACCGTTCTTGATCGGACTAATCGCCGAGTGATAAATACTATATTATTGATTATTTGAGCTGCTAAAATCCATATTTGACCTATGTTTTTATTGCTTAATTGTGAAATTGGCCTAGGTTTTAGAACTTACTCTTATTTTGGACTTAATTACAAATTTGCACATTTTTTGGATTATTTGGCCACTAAATTTTTGAATTATTTTTGTAGGCATAAAAGGTTCATGGACCTAGGGCATATTGGGTCAAACTTGAGTCGGAAGTGAACCGGATCGAATTATCAAGCTTACGATTAATCCGGGCCGTCCGATTCAAAAGCGGCTAGATCTGAGCCATCTGGGATCATCTGAAGCAATCCGAGCTAGGGCTAGGGTTGATCAAGCACCCTGATCAAGATCTGAAGGTTTCATCCCAATCAGAGCTCAATCAACCGTTGGATCAAGCTTGGAGGGCTCTAGATCGTCCATTCAAAGATTAGGTTGATCTGGACCATCCGTTGCATATCTGGAGGATCCGAGCTACCACAAGGCAGATCCTGACCCCAGATCATCATCATCAAAGTTTGGCTCAAATCAGACCAAGATCAGCCGTTGGATTGAAGTGGATCAATCTGGACCGTCCGTGCTTAATTATTTAAGGAAAAAAATCGCCGCAGCTTCCCCTTCATCGTGTCTTCGCCGCAACAGTAGATTTCTCAGTTCTTCTTCGTGTTCTTCAGCTTTTTCATCCAATCGAAGGCGTGATCACTCAATCCATCATCAGAGCAAGGGCTAGGTCAGTGAAGAAAGTCTCAGTGAGATTTCAGATTAAATTTTTTGCTCAATAGCAAAGCTGCGCGAGGTCTCGGCAGTTTCGCTATCCGATTTCAGCGAGCTCAGCTGTGCTCCATTTACACTGCATCCGAGCTGACCAGAGGAGTTCCCTGGAAGGTTTCGGTCATTCCCTAATCCCAATCGCAAGCCACCACAGCTAGTTTGAAGAATTCGGAGGCAAATTTCAGCTTGAGCAAGATTTGCTTTGAATCATTTGCAGAGACAGTTCTTCACTAATTTGTTGAGCTTGCGGGTCCGAAGTTCACTCTTGATTGACGACCAAGGAGCTCTTGAGCTGAGGAAGGGTTGAGGAGTAGCTTAGATCCTTAATTTCCAAGTTTTGTAGCTGTAATTGGATTTCTGCACTTGTTCTGCTTTTGGATTTTCATTCCAGCAGCTTAATTCGAAGTTTCTGAATTGTTTAGCTTAATTAGGTTTTAATTCTTCAAGTTAAGTAGTTTAGGAGCTTATGTAGTGAATTTTCAGATAAGTTTCAGCTAGTTTCTATTGTAATTGTTGCGTGCCAATGTCAATAGCGTGCCAAGTTTAATTCTGATTTCTGTTTACTCAATTCAGTTCTGAGTTTGTCTCAGATTTCTTGTTTTCTGAGTTGTTTCTGAGTTTCTTAGTTGTCGATCTTTGCTCTAGCATTAGATAGATAGTGTGTTTAGTTAAAATAGCACTCAAATTAAGCTAGGTTGCAATTCCATTCCTTGCGTGCCAAATCCACTTCTTGCGTGCCATTTTATTTCTGCAAAAACCCAATCCTGTTCTGAAATTTCCAGCTGCTGTTTGGAGAATTTTTGTTAGGTAAACACTAGACATTTTAGCTTAGTTTGTCTGGTTTTTCGATCAGTGTATCAAGCTGAGTATGTTTGTGTTTTGCGCCCAAACCTTGTGCTGAAATTCTGAACATCAAGTTCTAATTTCTGCACTTCCCATTTCTGAATTTTACTTCTCAAGTCTGATTTCAGTTTCAATTCCCAGTTGCGTGCCACATGCTTTGGATCTATTTGAATCTGAATTTAACTTGTCTTTGTGGCATCTGATTGAGTTGAAATCAATAAGTTGCATTCATCCATTTCGAATTTCCTTTGTATTTGTGGTTTCCAAAATTATAGTTAGTTTGAGTTAACATTTGTAGTTCGTTTAATTTCCGAAATGCATAAATAGCAATTGCTTTAAGCTTGATTTGCTTCAGAAAATTTCTATCACACCCTCGATTTCTTTGCATCAGAATTTATTGTGCATTTGAATTTAGGCTTGCTTTTCCAAACTTTGGTTAAATCCTATAGCTTGATTCGGTTTCCATTGGTTGAATTATCAATTGCCATAACTTGTTTAGTTACTATTTAAGTTTCTTTCTTGTCATTGCATTCTCACTTTTATTTAGAACCCTAAATCCAATTACTTATTCGAAACCTAAAAACACAAATGACACATAAACCAAGCTCGAATCAAACACGTCAACTAGCTCCGAGAAAAATACGACCTGTGGCCCCTTTGCTACATTTTAATATTTTGATTGTAAAAGGGTTTCCAGCATTTCATATACATCTAAATTTGAGACCCACATTCGTGACACATATCTTGGGTCCGTCACCGAGGGAGCACATGCTAGAGGAAGAAGAACCATGGAAGACAAACTTGGGGAAGATATCAACTCACCACCGCCATACGAGCATGAAGACTTTGCATATTAGAAAGATAGAATGAAGATGTGGCTCGGCATGGATTGGGAGTGCGTAATGGTGCTAGAAGAGCCATTCGAGACCCCTAAGGACAAGCATGGAAAGAAGCTCCGACCTAGGTATTGGACCAAGGAGCAACAAGAACAAGCAAGGGCCAATGAAAAGGTAATCATTATTTTGGTTAATATTTTGCCTACTAATATGTTGAGTGATGTAGGGAATTATAGAAATGCCTATGAGTTACAGACTAAATTGGAAGAAGTACATAAGAACCCGACACAAACTCAACTAGTAGAAGAGCCCGAAGAACTAAGCTCAAATGTCCAAGAGAATCCAAGAGAAAAAGAATTATCAAGTGAAGTGGAGGAGTTGAGTGAAAAAGAATCCACATCATCCGAAGAAGAAGAAGTATCAACATCAAGGGTTGAGGGGGAGGAGAAACTCCCATCCCCACAAGAGCAAGAAAAGACTTCCACCTCCACTAAAACTAAATCGAAAGAGCACATCACATGCTTTGGTTGCAACAAAAAGGGACACTACAAGGACAAGTGCCCGAAAGGTAAAAAGGAGGTACACTCTAAACCTATTTCAATTAATTTAAATTCTAACATGGGGTGTAGGAATGAGAAGGCTAAAAAAGAGAAAAGAAGGAATATTCGATGATTTACATGCGGGGAGCTAGGGCATTACCATACAAAATGTCCAAGGAAAGGAGAGTTGAAAAAGATGGAGCACCTTAGAAGATGGGAGAAAGATGAGAGAAAGAAAAGGAGCTCACATCAAGGAGGAGCTACAAAGGTAAGGGAGGTAATCCCTAACTCAATTTATGCTCAAAATACATATATGAATGATAGAAATAATAATGATTGTTTGCCTAGATGTAACTTTGGTTTTAAATATCATGATAGAACCAAAAACACTTTTGCATGCCAAAATATTAAAAATTCCATGTGTCATGAAAAATCTAGGAATGCTAGGACTAAGGACCAAGGCATAAACCCTAAGAAAGGGAAGGATATGCCTAGAAGAATGGGTAGACCTAGGAATGATCTAGTTAGGTCAAATAATTCTAAGGTTAGGAGTTTAGAAAAGGAAAATCAAGTTTTAAGAGCAAAACTTGATAAGTTAGAGAAAAACCTAGATAGAGTCATTAGAGGGTCCAAGGGATTGAACATGATACCAAAGAACCAAAATCTTAGGAATGGTTGGCCGGGCTAGGATATCACCCTAAGAGGGCAAATGTGAGTAAAATGTCATATTCAAGGGTGCCCTATAACTATGGTAGAGAGAAGGTCAAAAATGACAAAGAAAAGCCATTTAAAGAAAAAGAAAAGGATTTGACCAAGCAAAAGGTCTTTAGGGTTAAAAGAGTGAGAGTGGAAGGTCAAGAAGCACCGGAGAAGCACCGGTGTGGTCTTGCCTTTGTAGATAAGTTACCTAGGGAGGTAACTAGGGCTAGAAGCTCAAGGGAGAGCTCTAGAAGCCAAAATGGGATCCATGGTCAATGGATCTCAGGTGGATTCCTTTTAGGAGATTAAATGGGCTATAGAGTATGCCAATAGGTTTAAAAGGCTAAGGTTAGCCTTAATTCTAGAGAATTGACACACTAAAGTGAGAATTATGGAGAAAAGGAGGAAATAGGACTATAATTGAGAGAAAATGGTTTTAATATAAAAATACCATATAACTTGATGCTAGTAATGTACTATGAATGAATATGGGATGAAACATCAAGAAGAGGTTCAAATTAGAACTTTGGGTTGAGTTTAAATGGTCAAATTTAGATAGTTTTGAGAAATGTATCAATCTTGGGAATCGGGATAGTTTTGGTTGAAGTTATATTTTTCCCGGGTAGACATAGGATCCATAAATCTCTCCACGAAATTTCAAATTTTTTGGAGATTTGTTGAATTAGTTAGACATTTCTGAATTTGGAATTGGGAGACTGGTTTTTCAGTATCAGTCGATTGCCCTCATGGCAGTCGACTGGTGCTAAAGCGAGAAAGGGTCTGTATGGTTTACCAGTCGACTGCCCCAGGGGTAGTCGACTGGTCCTAGAGTGAGAAACCCTCTGTATGTTTTCAAAGTCGACTGCCCTCCTGACAGACGACTGGTTCATGATCCTCTAGATTTAAGAAATAGAAAGGGGAGTTTGTGTCAAAATAAAAATATCAATATGAAAAGAGTAGTTTGGAAACCATTCTATATGTGGAATGATGATGATAAGGGTTGGCAAACACATAGAAGGATATATAAAATTGAATGTTGATACAAAGTTGACAATTTTTGAGGGTTTTTGGGTTTGTACCAAAAGTCAAGCACGATTGATGTTTTTCACGAAGATATATTTTTTTAGGGTAGGGAATACTCTAACAAACGTGCTTGCAAAATTTTCTATTTTTTCGGATTTTCTGGGATTCTATATGCGTTTCTGAATTTCGGCTGGAAATTCAGAAACTGTCGTATCAGTCGACTACCCTGGGGGCAGTCGACTGGCAGTGTGGGTAGAATGTGGTTTTGTGATTTCTGAGGGGTTTTTTAGAAAGCTGGTTGAGTTCTTTTTGGCACCAAGGGTAGGGTTGCTTGGGACAATCATTTTGATGGTGTCAAAGGGGAAGAACTTGGGTGTTAAGTTAGGTTTGGGTTGAAACTTAACCTTGATTGATTTGTGAT
>JAGFNQ010002315.1:287737-433870 GCA_024364735.1 Boesenbergia rotunda | reverse complement strand
TACAACAATGATTGCAGCAACAATGAAGTAAGACAATAATGATTACAGCAACTCATTATTCAGACAATATTAAAATATCATAAGACAAAAAAAATATAATATTGAAGTATTATAACAACATTGAAGCTAGAAACTAAATTGTTCTTTCATTACATAAATCACTGATAAGATACATTATAAAGTTAGAAAGTTCTTTCATTATATAAATAGTTAGTTGCTTACATCAACCATATCAAAATCATCACAATCCAAGTAAATACAACTACAGTGATAGCAAGTTTAAACTTCCTATTAAGTGAATATATTTCATCACTCAACTTCATAGTAACAAAGTTGTTCACATCCTCCAAGAGATCATTGCAATCACTTGCACTCTCATAACTATTAGATTTCTTCAATTCATTAATCTCCATCTGTAATTTCTTGTTTTCCCTCTTCAAATCATTAATAATTGTCTTAGTTCTCTCTAAAAATTCTGGGTCATGCCATAAGAAGAAGCCGCATCCCTTTTCCTGAATATCGAATATTATTAATAAAAATCCAATAATTAAAAACATATAAATACAATTAATTTTGAAACAATTTTATAAATAAAGAAAACTCACTCTAAAATTTGGACATGAAAAAAATCGTCTTCCTGGATTAGTTTCCTTCCATGATGTCCAAAGAGGAGCTCTCAACCCACAATAACATAATATATGGGGGGTTTCACCTTGTTCATTATTCATGCGTATTCGAATACCAAAACAAGTTGTTGATGAAGAGCTGGCTGCCATGAATATTTGATCCTTTATCCTACAATTTTTTTATATCAAAAGATTAGTGAATCATACTTTCTATTTCATATCGTTACCATACAAATTTTGGTACATCAATATACTGCTTATGAGAATATAGTTCTTCACAAATGGTATGTACGATTTCAGGCAGAAAAATTTAGGCACATCTAAGCTTGCCGCAAGTCCTATATATGCAAATAAGTTTAACTTAATAGATCAAGCTGGTGCCTGATACTCATAAAATACAATGTTAAGAGGTAGAAAATAGATACATATGCGCCAGAACTATAAAACATATAATAACTAAATAGGAGATTGCTTCAAGAACCCTAGAGCCAACAAGGGAATTATGAATCAGATTTTTGCCAACTCATTTGTTTTTTTTTTGACTAAATCCTAAACCCTACAATACTGCAGTCTAGGTAAATATATAATTACTTTGTTTTTGGATCGAAGGATGGCAGATCCACTCATACAGTTTCAATATTGGGTAAAAGGGTTCATAAGTCTCTAAAAAAAAAGTTACACCCACATTATATTGTCACAAATTGCTAAGATCATGATCGACAACTAGGAAGAAGAAAAGAAGATTACAACTTGCATCCTTTATTGTCAGTCACAAAGAACATAAATATGAAGAAACTTAACAATACTACTTGAAAAATGAGAAAATTGACACTAATATTAAAGGTGGCTAAAGATTATACCTTACAGATGCCTCAACAACTAGGATGCTCCTCTTAGGCTCTGGAGGGGGCGGAGGTTTAGGGATGCTCTGGAAAGGAGAAGTATCATGCCGATGCCGTCAACTTGCAGCGTCTCCTCCTCTTAGGCTCCGGCGAATGGCGGAGGTTTAGGGATGCTCTGGAAAGGAGAAGGATCGCGCCGATGCCGTGAACTTGTAGCGTCTCCTCCTCTTAGGCTCCGGCGAACGGTGGAGGTTTAGGGATGCTCTGGAAAGGAGAAGGATCGCGCCGATGCCGTGAACTTGCAGCGTCTCCTCCTCTTAGGCTCTGGCGAATGGCGGAGGTTAAGGGATGCTCTAGAAAGGAGAAATCTCGCGCCGATACCGTGAACTTGTGGCGCACAAGATCGTCGCAGGAGAAAATCTAGAAAGGAGAAAATGGCCGAAGATTGCCGCACTTGCGCCGCAGGGGATTAGGGAAAGTCGGGCTTCGTTTCTCTTAGGGTTTCTCGTAGGGAAAATCGGGCGATGTTGCTCTTCTCTTCTTTTATAATTATTTTTTTTGCCACGTGGATTTGCTGACTGTGTCGCTGAGCGTTTCGTGAAATGCTTTCGCGCTGCAAATCACCGCTCCCATAATCGAAACGCTCAGCGACACAGTCAGCAAATCCACGTGGCAAAAAAAATAATTATAAAAGAAGAGAAGAGCAACATCGCCCGATTTTCCCTACGAGAAACCCTAAGAGAAACGAAGCCCGACTTTCCCTAATCCCCTGCGGCGCAAGTGCGGCAATCTTCGGCCATTTCTCCTTTCTAGATTTTCTCCTGCGACGATCTTGTGCGCCACAAGTTCACAGCATCGGCGCGAGATTTCTCCTTTCTAGAGCATCCCTTAACCTCCGCCATTCGCCAGAGCCTAAGAGGAGGAGACGCTGCAAGTTCATGGCATCGGCGCGATCCTTCTCCTTTCTAGAGCATCCCTAAACCTCCACCGTTCGTCGGAGCCTAAGAGGAGGAGACGCTACAAGTTCACGGCATCGGCGCGATCCTTCTCCTTTCCAGAGCATCCCTAAACCTCCGCCATTCGCCGGAGCCTAAGAGGAGGAGACGCTGCAAGTTGACGGCATCGACGTGATACTTCTCCTTTCCAGAGCATCCCTAAACCTCCGCCCCCTCCAGAGCCTAAGAGGAGCATCCTAGTTGTTGAGGCATCTGTAAGGTATAATCTTTAGCCACCTTTAATATTAGTGTCAATTTTCTCATTTTTCAAGTAGTATTGTTAAGTTTCTTCATATTTATGTTCTTTGTGACTGACAATAAAGGATGCAAGTTGTAATCTTCTTTTCTTCTTCCTAGTTGTCGATCATGATCTTAGCAATTTGTGACAATATAATGTGGGTGTAACTTTTTTTTCAGAGACTTATGAACCCTTTTACCCAATATTGAAACTGTATGAGTGGATCTGCCATCCTTCGATCCAAAAACAAAGTAATTATATATTTACCTAGACTGCAGTATTGTAGGGTTTAGGATTTAGTCAAAAAAAAACAAATGAGTTGGCAAAAATCTGATTCATAATTCCCTTGTTGGCTCTAGGGTTCTTGAAGCAATCTCCTATTTAGTTATTATATGTTTTATAGTTCTGGCGCATATGTATCTATTTTCTACCTCTTAACATTGTATTTTATGAGTATCAGGCACCAGCTTGATCTATTAAGTTAAACTTATTTGCATATATAGGACTTGCGGCAAGCTTAGATGTGCCTAAATTTTTCTGCCTGAAATCGTACATACCATTTGTGAAGAACTATATTCTCATAAGCAGTATATTGATGTACCAAAATTTGTATGGTAACGATATGAAATAGAAAGTATGATTCACTAATCTTTTGATATAAAAAAATTGTAGGATAAAGGATCAAATATTCATGGCAGCCAGCTCTTCATCAACAACTTGTTTTGGTATTCGAAGACGCATGAATAATGAACAAGGTGAAACCCCCCATATATTATGTTATTGTGGATTGAGAGCTCCTCTTTGGACATCATGGAAGGAAACTAATCCAGGAAGACGATTTTTTTCATGTCCAAATTTTAGAGTGAGTTTTCTTTATTTATAAAATTGTTTCGAAATTAATTGTATTTATATGTTTTTAATTATTGGATTTTTATTAATAATATTCGATATTTAGGAAAAGGGATGCGGCTTCTTCTTATGGCATGACCTAGAATTTTCAGAGAGAACTAAGACAATTATTAATGATTTGAAGAGGGAAAATAAGAAATTACAGATGGAGATTAATGAATTGAAGAAATCTAATAGTTACGAGAGTGCAAGTGATTGCAATGATCTCTTGGAGGATGTGAACAACTCTGTTACTATGAAGTTGAGTGATAAAATATGTTCACTTAATAGGAAGTTTAAACTTGATATCACTGTAGTTGTATTTACTTGAATTGTGATGATTTTGATGTGGTTGATGTAAGCAACTAACTATTTATATAATGAAAGAACTTTCTAACTTTATAATGTATCTTATCAGTGATTTATGTAATGAAAGAACAATTTAGTTTCTAGCTTCAATGTTGTTATGATACTTCAATATTATATTTTTTTTGTCTTATGATATTTTAATATTGTCTGAATAATGAGTTGCTGTAATCATTATTGTCTTACTTCATTGTTGCTGCAATCATTGTTGTGATATTTCAGAAAGGGATCAACAAAATATGGGAAGAAGCATCGATGCACTTATATCCGTTTCAGATATAGGAACCATTGTACACTTTGATTGTCTATGTTTCACATATACAAGTAGTGGTTTTCAAGACATTATCTTACAGCTCCATGCACTTGTTTTTAAGATCCATGTTTAGAACACAGGAAGTAATTGATCAATGAAATTGTGCTAGTGAAATCTGATGTAAGATCCACGCACTTGTTTTTAAGATCGATGTTTAGCTCCATGCAAAATCTGATGTAAAATTGAAAATCTGGTGTAAAATTTGGTAAAACTTTTCAGAAAGTATCATACAACAATGATATTTCAGCTATGATTGGTAATATTGCAGTATGTAGCAATGGATATGGAACATTTGCAACTAGGAAAATCATTCTTAGTTGAATCATGCATACATTTCTGTTTAATAGACTAACATTGTAACAATGGAAGGAAGAATTGTCAGTTTGACTTGCTACACTTTACACTGCAACAGCTATACTCTTTGCCCATTCATCTAGCTATACTCTTCACTACGCCCTCCCCTTTCTCGCGTGAGTGAGAGGTTGTTGTCCAATTCGCGGAACTCATCCCAAATGCTGAGTGAGAGGTTTTGACTCCAAAGTAGGGTTGATAGCAAGCAATTCGCGTAACCTTCATGCGCCAAACATTGATCGATTTGAGTTTACAACACTTATCGACGAGATTGTTGAGGTCATTCTCTGTGACATGGCGGCAGCTCCATAGAACGATAGTCTGTAATTGTAGCGTCAAAGATTAGTTTGCAATAAATCACCTAATTTATATGTTGTTGTATACAAGTAATACATGGAATAGGATGAATAAGAATCGTACGATAAACAAGTTGTTTTTGAATGAACATAATCATCAAAAAATGCATTCATACTCTCACTTCTTTGACTTGTAGACATCCCTGCCCAAAATTTATCTTTTACATACACAGGCATCCACTTATGACGAATTTCATATAAAGAATTCAACCAATCATTTTTTTCTAAGTTAAACGCTTCAATAAAGTTTTTCCAATTGTTATCACATTCGTCAGATGTCAAAGAATTGTAAACAATATTCTTCATGTTTCTCTTTATCAACTTATAGTTGGCATGACTACTAAACTTGACAGGAAGTTTTTTCATAATATGCCAAAGACATAAACGATGATGAGAGTCCGGAAATACCTTAAGAATTGCAATTTTCATGGCTTTGCATTGATCCGTAATAATAGCTCGTGGAGCTCGTTCTCTCATGCATGTCAACCATGATTTAAATAACCAAATAAAAGTTTCAGAATCTTCTTTGGATATCAAACCACAACCAAGTAATATGGATTCACCATGATGATTTACTCCAACAAACGGAGCAAATGGCATATCATAACTATTGGTAAGATATGTAGTATCAAATGTAACAACATCAGAAAAAGAATCACATGCAGCCCTACATCTGGCATCAGCCCAAAATATATTTCTTATGCGAGAATCCTCATCTACATCAATCACATAAAAGAAATTTGAATTTCTACTTTGCATATGACAAAAGTAATTATTTAAGGCTTCTGCATCACCATTCCCAAGTCTTAATCTCCTTACTTCGGCCACATAATTTCTACACTTCCTTTCATCAAATGACAAATTTTCATAGACACCAGCTTCAACAACAAATGATTGAAAACTCTTACTCAAAGTTATTCCCGCTTGATCATTCAACTCTAATTGTCTCTTAGTTTGAGAATCCAACACTTTATTACATCTAAAATGCCTTGATTTCCTTGGACTTAATGCATGATTGTGATCAAGCTGAATACTAGTGATGACATATACTCCATCATTCAGAATTATAAGATTAATCTTTGCTTTGCAATTCGTTTTGGTAGATGGTCTAGGATAAAAGGAATTTTTCACTCTAGGAACAGATTGACCATTTTTAGAGCATCCAAATAAAAAATACTTTAGTTGACCATCATCTCCTTTTTTGGAACCTAGCTTTGAAATACCAAATCCAAGTCCTTGTGCATATGATTTGTAAAAAATCACGAACCTCTTGTTCAGATGAAAAATGCATCCCAACTTGTAGAATATCAACTGCATTTGAATTTGATGAATTACCCAATATTTGCACATCACCCTCATTTAATAGTTCTTGCTCCATAACAATTTGACAACCTAAATTCAAACAAAAGAATATTCTAAGCGAACAATGCAGTAGATAATAATATAGTTATACAATTTTAAGAAACATAAAGCATAACCGGCATAGGCCAGAATCCATCCCTAAACCTTCAGCACAAAAGGTGAATTGAATCGATCTCGATAGTACTCGCGGCATCAAGGCGATGGCGATCGCACGAAAAAAAGGAAATTTATGACACGTAGAGTTGAGATGATATCTACTGCCACTTGATGTCAGGTGAAGCTCTGGAGGGGGCTGGTGGATCGCGGAGGTTTAGGGATGCTCTGGAAAGGAGAAGGATCGCGCCGATGCCGTAAACTTGCGGCGTCTCCTCCTCTTAGGCTCTGACGAACGACGGAGATTTAGGGATACTCTGGAAAGGAGAAGGATCGCGCCGATGCCATAAACTTGCGGTGTCTCCTCCTCTTAGGCTCTGACGAACGACGGAGGTTTAGGGATACTCTGGAAAGGAGAAGGATCGCGCCGATGCCATAAACTTGCGGTGTCTCCTCCTCTTAGGCTCCGGCGAACGGCGGAGGTTTAGGGATGCTCTGGAAAGGAGAAGGATGGCGCCGATGCCGTGAACCTGTAGCGTCTCCTCCTCTTAGGCTCTGATGAACGGCGGAGGTTTAGAGATGCTCTGGAAAGGAGAAGGATGGCGCCGATGCCGTGAACTTGCAGCGTCTCCTCCTCTTAGTCTCTGGCGAACAGCGGAGGTTAAGGGATGCTCTGGAAAGGAGAAAATGGCCGAAGATCGCCACAATAGAAAATGTGGAAAAGAGAAAATTGGTGCGCCGTAGGAGATTAGGATTTCTCGTGGAGATTGCTTTGTCAGCAATGGGATGTCTTTTCTCATCTACCACGTGGGATTGCTGACTGTGTCGCTGAGAATTTCGTGAAATTCTCTCGCGCTGCAAGTCATTTCCCATAATATGGTCTGATTCTTCCTTGACGAGAGATTTGTGAAATAGATTTCTATAGAATCTTTGAATAATAATGAGTTATATCATAGGTGTTATTAAATTATATCTTCAATTTTATTATATGTATTATATATCAAATAAAAATCAGAAGGACCTTAAATTATTGCAACCGTGGTGCTTCTATTATTTAAAAAAAAAAAAGTTAAAATAGTATTTCATCTCCACATATTTTTTATTTCAAAAAATATGTTTATTCTATATTGTTGTAGGCAGTTATTATATTAAAATAAATCAATTCAATTTGATTAAAAATATTATACATAGAATATTTTATATCAAAAAATATATATTTTTATCAATTTTATTAAAATTATTTAAATTTATCTTATTTTGATTATGTTAAAATGATTTTAGTTGATCCCATCTAAGTTGAAAAAGCTTGATTATTATTGTAAATGATTTTGATTAAGTTTAAATAGTTTTAATTAAAATTTTAAAATATATATATAAATATTCTATATATAATATTTTTATTAAAAAATAATTTATTTTAACACATTTTTTAGATGAGATACTATTAATTGCTGTTTTAATTTTTTTTTTTTAAAGGACACTTGATAATTTTCAAGGTGTTATTAAATTATAATATTTTGGAATTTATATCTATTTATTTTAAAATTAATGTGTAAATAAAAAGATATCTTTTATAAAGAAATTTGACGAGTAGATATTTTTACCCCCGACTTAATTACGGGCTATATTGCAAAATGATTATTGTCAAATGGACGCTCGAAATTGTCCTCACTGAATCCGACGGCTCAAAGGACTCGTCGATCGGTTTTAACCCTGCTGGCTCTCAGTCCCGCGGCGCTCAACTGCAAACCCTAGCCGAAGGCCATGGGTGAGTCGTCTCCCCAGGATGATTCTCATCGAGCACTCTTCCCCATCAATTTGGAGACTTCCAGTGTTTGATTGATTTTTTTTTGTGGTTTTTTGTCGTGGATCTGTGCTTTCAGGGGCGTACAAGTACGTGTCGGAGCTATGGAGGAAGAAGCAGTCGGATGTGATGCGGTTCCTGCAGAGGGTGCGGTGCTGGGAGTACCGTCAGCTCCCGTCCATCGTGCGCGTCACCAGGCCCACGCGCCCTGACAAGGCTCGACGTCTCGGTTACAAGGCAAAGCAGGTACGATCAAATACCAAATTCCATTTGTTTTTGAATTCCTCGCCTATGATTCAATCCGCGTGTTCTTTGCGAATTTTGCATGTTAGATCTTTGGCTGCTTTCGACTGAATAGCATTCTGTACTTGTTTCAAGAAGTCCTTCGGATTTTCTCTGCTGATATGTTGCTGTTACTTGAATTGTAACTCTATTCCTTTATCCGCAGTATGGTAGCAATAAGGGCCATTTTTTGTTCATAAACGATTGATGGTTTAAAGAATGTATTTTTAGGAAGCAGTTTAATTGGATGTTACTTAGTGTTATAACTATTTGAGTTGTATGAATAAACTCATATACCAATGTCAGTGATGTTGGAGAGGAACAAAATGAGAATTTACTCGTGTGATTTTGTTGTTGTTTTAAAGTTGTTTCTTGATGATTTAAAAATTCTATTTTAAAGGAACATTTTAGTTGGATTCTCCTTATTGATGCAGTTATTTGAGCTGTATGTATAAACTCATATATCCAAGTCGGTGAGTTGGAGCAGAAGAACAAGATGAGCATTTAATTTGCACCAGTGGTATAACTTGTTTGTTCCTGGACTGATGTCAATCATGTTTCTCTAGATTTATGTATGTGGTGGAATGAGCATTAGTGGAGGAAATCCTCAAAGTGTCTGAAACTAAGAGGGAGGTTAAGCATTAAAAAAGAGCTCAAGGGAATTTATAGGGAGATTAAGCATTAATGAGATTCTTACAAGACCCTAACCATTTGTAACAAGTTCTTAGTAATTCTTCTATGCTAACCTTTATATAATTTTTTACATAAGTTGCACAATTGAGTTATTGTAAACATTAAGTTGGTTGGGATTAATTCAGCAGGACCAATTGGCCCTGCTGAATAAAGATTAGTTATGGCCTTACACAGCATTAGCAATTTCATTTTTGATTGATAAAAAATTTGAAACACAATCTAATCACTCCCCCTGGCATCTCTGCTTGTCTTGCACACTTAACTGCCTCACAGCTGAAATTGCAGGTCCGAGGCACTGATGAATTCCAGTCATCTTTCCTCTTCCTTTTTCATCACTTTTGTGTGAAATCTTCGCTATATAGATTTTAGTGTCTAGATCTTCTTTTTTAAGAGTAGATTTTGTTCATTTAATCTTAGCTTTATCTTTTTTTTTTTTACAAGTTGCAATGTGAAATATGTTGTGTTATGTCTTTACTTATTACTTGTTTGCTTGTGATTGTAAACTTCTTGTGATGAAATACATATGCACTATGAGGTGATTTGATCTCACACCTTGTAAAAATTTTCATGTTACCTTAAGCTATATTCCATCATTATCAGCATCATTGGCTATGATTTTACTAACTATTAGTGGATTGCCTTAAGGACTTTAGCCCTCCAATCTCCATTAAGTAATATTTAATGTTTATATCGATTTTGTGTGCCCAGGGTTATGTCATTTATCGAGTTCGGGTTAGACGTGGTGGGAGGAAGAGGCCAGTTCCAAAGGGTATTGTCTATGGAAAACCCAAGAATCAAGGTATCACTCAGCTAAAGTTCCAAAGAAACAAGCGGTCGGTCGCAGAGGAGAGAGCTGGCCGAAAGTTGGGAGGCCTCAGGGTACTAAACTCGTATTGGGTTAATGAGGTGAGATTAGTTTTCCTTTTCATGCTACTGAACTTTATACCTCTAAGGTATTCCTGATAATTTGGATTTTTGCTAATGAACCGACTTGCGCTCGCAGGATTCTACTTACAAATATTTCGAGGTTATCCTTGTTGATGCAGCTCATGCTGTTATCCGCAATGACCCAAGGATTAACTGGATCTGCAAGGGTGTTCACAAGCATCGCGAGCTTCGTGGGCTCACCTCGGCTGGTAAGAAGTATCGTGGTCTTCGTGGCAAAGGGCATCGCCATCACAAGGCCAGGCCATCACGCAGAGCAACCTGGAAGAGGAACCAAACATTGTCACTCCGTCGTTACCGTTAAGTTTGCTTTCATGGTTAACATTTGTCTAAAATTTGATGTGATTAACTTGTCTAGTCCCATAAATTATGTTGTTCTACTCAACTTTAGACCCCTTGATAATTTACATTTTGATATATTATGAGTATCTATCAATTTTTTTGATATCTATTTGGTTGATAAGTGAGTTTTTGTGGATTTGGATTGAAATAAAAAATACAACTGCTGTATTTGTCTTGTAAAAGACGTTTTTTGAAATATTTTTGCGTGATTAAAAATGATCATCAATGAAATTTTTTTTGGTCAATATAAATTCATTTTCTGAGTTCATCTTATTCAAACTATGACCAGTAAGAATCACCTATTCATTTCTTTTTAAATTTTCAATTTTACGACTGAAATAATTAAAGATTTCTTAATTATCATATTCATACAATATTTAAAATTCATTTTCTTAGTTTCACATTGCACATGTTTACTCAATTATGATCAAGGGGGATATTTTTCAAGTTGTATATCTGAATTAAGTAGAGTTTATAAAACATTTGTCATTTAATGTGTTGCAAATCTACCGGATCAACTTGGCTATGTCCGTGAGGACACATTTATCATTCTATTGGATGGTCGAGCCTGTTTAACTTATCAATCGAATGATTGATGACATTATAGTACTGGATGGTCGAGCCTGTTTAACTTATCAATCGAATGATTGATGACATTATAGTACTGGATGGTCGAGCCTGTTTGATTTATCCATCAAATTAATTGCACAATTGCTATTCGATACAAGTATCACAATCAACTTTTCGCGTCATAACATTGGATATCGATTTAATTAAACCCAAAATTTTAAAATCAAAATCCAACCCTATAAAAAAATAATAATAATTGAATTTTTAAATTAACCAAACCAAACTTTCTAATTCAATAGATTATTTTGATTCAATCAAGATTTTGCTCACTCCTATAACTGGCTGATAAAAAATCTAAATCCAAGGTTAAGAATGTAATAAACAAACTGCAATTTACAACGAGGAGGGATATAGATGAATTTCCTGAAGAAGAGGGGGGAAAAATGTTGGAAGCCAAAATTATAGCAAGAAACTTATCAAACGCAGTTGCCATAAGTTGGTGAATGATAGCTATTCCAAAACATTATGTTTAGCAGGTGCTTCCTTATTAGTTTTCTCGAATTTTAAACCATATTTATGATGGATACTGTTAAATAGTCAGAATCTAACTAGTCAAAATAGACAAATAAAAATAATTAAAAATTTTAATTTAATATTCTTTTTTAATTTTATCCTTTCTTATTTATTTTCTTATCAAATTATATCCTTTTCTATTTATTTTCATATAAATTATATCCTTTCTTATTTATTTTCATACTAAATTATATTTTTTTTATATTTATATTTATATTTATATTAAATTATTTTTTATTTATTTATAAAAATTTATTCTGTTTACCGATTTAAGATATACATTCATGAGTTCAATGCTACTATATAAAAGTTTTACACATATAGATTCATGAGTTGCAGGAATGGATTCGATAACATTTATTCTAAGTTCTAGAAAAAGTGAATGAGAAAATAACCAGACCTTTTTCGTCGTCTGCTGTTAGTATTTATGAGAATAGACGCCGATATGCTTCGGCTTCCCGGGCCATTTCGTCTGGTGTTCTGTCCTTCCTTTCCTTGTCTAGATCAAGTTTCTCCTTCATTTCCTTTTCTTTCGAATCAATCTATCAAAGAAATAATTGGCGGAAATCATATGAAACTGAGTGGCATGGCGATGTATCGCATAAGAACATCATTACTTGTTCTAACCGAGATGAGTTTCATGAATACTACTAACCTCATCGTAGATCTCATCATTTTTTGTGAAATCTCCACTTCTCCTGGGAAGAACGTGAATGTGCACATGAGGAACCGTCTGCCCAGCCTGAGGTCCATCCTGGAACATTATAGGATACTCCTCGACTTAGCAATACAATACAAAACTTGCAATATCGATAAATATCAAAATAAGGGCTATTTTAATACAAGATACATCAAATGTAACTTGTGAAAAAAGTTCGCATTTAGCAAGATGACGAGATACCAAACAACAATTCGTTCTCAGGTTTCATACATTAGTAGCTTCTAGTCCTATAAACCAGAAGATCAGGGTGACCTCGAGGCCTTGTCGTTAAATGATTCGGAAAAGAGGCCATGGCCTCACTAGGGTAGAAGCGACTTGGGATCAACCTTATAAATATGAAACTAGAGTGTGGAATGATCTGGAAATTATCACAAAATAATCAATGTGGAAGCTCCTAGCTACTGTGAATAATTTCAACTAATGTATTTCTTGGTTGGTTAGCTGAGATAAAAGATTATTTTGATAAGCAAAATGAATGATATCAATGAGTGTGATTATTCTCGCCAAATTCCACTTGGAATCCTATAGACCTGATCAAATTGGGCCATGAAATTTATCATAAGTTTCCTTTAAATCATGACCTAACTCTACCAAGATCAAACTTTTTATAAACTAATAATATAATCCATTAACAAAGAAGAAACTTAAATTATATTAGAAACTAATATAGCGTCTCATGAATTTATTCAGTTAAACAAATATGTGCCAGATCAAATATTTAGCTTTGACTTGGAAAGGCTATCCTCTAGAAAAAAAATATCCACCATACTTGGAATCAAAATTTCCTAAATAGAAAGTTCATAGCCAATCCAATCAAGAAACTTGAAATCAAGAAATTTGGTAAAATTGTAACTTCAAGACCCCTTTTGTAATTGATAAGATTTAGAATCCCCACATCCAAGTGCATCTTAAGGCTTACACTACAACAACTAACAAAAATCAAGCCTTATCCCACTAGGTGAGGTCGGCTACATGGATTCTTCTATGTCATTGGACTCTATCCCCTATCATATCATCATTTATACTTAAATTTTATTTTGTTTTATTGTTGCTAAATAAATCTTTTTTGGTCTTCTTCTTCCTCGTTTGATGTGGGTATCTGTCATAGTTTTACATCGTCTAACTGAAGCATTAATTGATCGTCTAAACAAAGATTACTTAAAACGCTTCCTTTTAACCGATCGACAATACTTCTTTCCTTATTATCTGAAACCTGATACCTTGTTGCTTATAAATTTGGTGTTTTCATTAGTGCACCGCCTTCGTAATCATTAAATTGATTAGAAAGGTTTATGCGCTAATCACTGTTCGGGCTAGTAGTCCCCATGATTTACCTCCTCCGTGTTAGCCCTGAGACAGGTTGGCGGGATACTGGGGGCGCTAGGGGTGAGCGAATCATCTTTTGCCACCAAGTTGGTTAGAAGGGGAAAAATAAATAGCTAAGTTCTGCTCAACCATGAGGGATGACACAATCAATTTATGGCATCTGCTACATCCTAACATAGACTAAATAACTAAGTTCTGATCTGCCATAACTCCCATCCTTACTCTGGAATTGCAAAGGTTTGTGAATGATATAGTTAAATATTTTTGTCTTGCCGAGAATGCTAAAATTCTTTCACAGGCATGCTTCAATAATATTGCAACAACAAAAAAACATACAAAACCAAGGAAAAGAAACTGAAATTGTAGGGTTTAATTCTAAAGAACTAAAGAAGAACCTAAGTCTCATTAACACAGCAGATATTCTAGAGAAAAGCTTCTAGACTTCAAACAAAATAGTGTGGTCAAGTTATAAAACATAAAACAGAGATCAAAATAAATGTTAACATCCTCACCTGGATAGTGAATGTCAATGAAGATGCTTTATGGTAAACCTCAAGATGGCCACCAATTTCCTTGGCAGTAAGCCATAAATCACAAACCTCTTCAGCAGTGAGATCAGCGAAGCGCTTTACTTCACGCTTTGGGCATATTAGTACATGTAGAGAATGTCAAGGTTTAAAGTGCAAAAACAAACTGTTTGAATTGAGATATTTTGTTGACGCATATAAATGAACTAAAATGTTATCAGAAATGGTGATTGCACACTTAACATGGCTATAAAGCACAATAAAGGAAACTTTGATATGCATTCATACATCATCAATTTCCAACTATTTCAAAAAGGTTAATTTGGCAAGGATATGACCTGCAAAAAATAAAAGAAGCAAGTGAATAGCATAGGGGAGATAGAAAACAACATAATTTTGATAAATAAACAGTAAAAAAGAGACCATTCACAAATATACATCATATTCCACACACAAGATTATCTTGCAAGACAATAAATGACTGGTTATCCCTTTGTTAACAAGGATAAAATGCTCAACATTTAGTGTTTTGTCCAGATATCTAACTAAATGTCATCAATCACTTGAGGTATAGAAGGTAAAACCACAAACTTTCATATGTTTTGCCTACAAAATCTCCGCAGCATATGTACAATAACATTCAAGAAAAACCTACTAAGTTGGAAACCCTACGTGAACTGAAATCAGGATACTTGAATACATTCTAAAATATATTTACACTCCACGATTAACCTCTATTTATGATGAATAGCTAATTGATAATCAAATTTGATGTTTGATTGCAACATCATATGCTTAAGAAGATAAGAGACAATACAAGTAGCTGTTCCCACACCTTCCTCAAGAGCAATGAACTATTACTGCTATACCAATCAGAGTCAGGGTGGAAGCACTACTGTCATGGTTCCCAAATTAGATAGCTACCTAGCAATTTTACGTTACTCCATTAAATTGGATCCCGACAGTAAGAGATCACCTGGAGGTCTAAATGTGCAAGCACTTGAAAACATTCATGTGTTCAATGCTTAGTGAATGGAAGTATAATCAAAGAGACATTGTAATGAAACGATGCAAGAAAATTAGAAAATACTGAATATACGATGGGTAATTTTTCAAGCATTCCATGATCATGAAGCAACAATGTCAAAATGGAACAAAGAGATAGTAAAAGGGTAAGGCAAGATACTCAGATTAGTCCATGCAGATAGAATACTTTTATATGTTTATTGATGACATCGTATAATTACACAAGAAACGATCCACAAGTATTTAGTAACTAACAAGACTAAGCCACAGGAACAATTTGGGCATGCTTAGGTTAAGAACAATAATTTTTTAAGTTGGAGAAAATACAAACAAAATCATATTTTACATACATGCTGGTAAGATGGAATCAAAATGTTGGTGCAATCAACCTCCAGAGTTTTGATGTTTGTTTGATAGTATGTTTAATGAAGTCTAGTCAAGGTTAATTGGATGTCTGGCAAAGGAAAAATCTAGGCAGGTTGACCGGATGTCTGGTAAGGGAAAAGCCCAAGCAGGTTAAGGTTGACCATATGCTTAGCAAAGGGAAAATCCTACAAGAGTAAACCCTGGGTAGCGAGAAGTCTTAGAGAAGTGAACCATAGCAAGTGTGACCAGTAGATCATATAGCAGAGGTTCGGAAGCCCAATTGGTAGCACTGTTTTGCATTACTCTTCTATATATGGTGCTAATTTGATGTTGCAAGAAAGTCTTAGTGAATCAAAAGGATTAGACACTAAGCAGAAGAAGTCCAAATAGGTAGCTGGACAGGGCATGTCCCATTTGGGACAAATCACTTAGGCGATAGTCCAACTCAGAAATCAACTCAAAGTTCTAAGTTGAGATCAGACAGTCTTACTGTCAGAATAAAACATGCATATACATAACTATTTCTAACTCTGTTTTGCAGGATAATCATTATTATTATTGTGCTAACTTCATTTTCCAGAAAAACAAAATCTTTGGTTGACCGAACCCTTCGGTCAACCTATCCTAAGAAGATAAGCATGCCAAATACGATCCAAGTCCAAAAGGAAATAAGGGGGCGCTTGATATATATTCGGCAATGGAAATGGTAATGGGTTTTGATTGAGGGGTTTATGAGTTTAGTGATAACCTAGTGGGAGTTGGGTTATAAAATCAAGGGTATCATATCCATATTTTGATTCTGATTCCCGTATACCAAGCATCATAAATGGGAATGAAATAGATTTCATTCCCATTCCCGCCTTCTAAACCCGCTTACCAAGCGCCCCCTAAAAGATCAGTCGACTGATAACTAGGATTGGTCAACCAAACCTATATGGAAACAGAGGATCGGATAAGACGAGATTGGACTGCAAAGGAAACTCTGGGGTTCGGTCAATCGATCAAGAGGATCAATCGAGGGATTAAGCAAATTACGTGGGGTTTGATATGATCGGATCAAGAAAACAAGGAAAGATTAAGGTTCAGTCAATCGATTTGAACGTTTGGTCAACCAAAAAACCCAAAAATCAAATGTTGACTTGGCGGGATTGGATTCAGATCAATTGATCGAATGTGATGTTCGATCAACCAAAAGAGTGCTATAAAAGAAGCTCAAATCCCGAGGCTCAATATCAATCTTGCTACCATGCAATTCTTTCATTCCTGTTCGGTTCGTGCAAGTGTTGTTGACATGTCAAATCACTCCCACAACCAACGCCGAAGTTCTACATCTTCGCAGTAAATTGGTATTGCACTTCATTTCATTAGAAGTATGGTAGTGTTGTTACTATCCTCTATTTTTGTAATAAGTTTTTCTCCTCCTTTGAAAGTTTTTCGGAAGGAAACTTATAGTGTTTTCTATTCGACAGGATCATAGGGCTTGGAGTATTGGACTGTGAACCAAGTAATCACCTGTGTTAGCCCGTCTTTGTTTTTCTGCTGCGTTTCTGATTTTGAAAAGAGTTTGAAAGGAAAAGGTTTTTTTACTAACGATATTCACCCCCTCTATTGCGCATTCCGGTCCTACACGAACAACATTCTATCAAGTATCAACTTTAAACGAAATGACAAAAAGGTATCCACTTTCAACACCATGAACGCAATCATGAGCACTAAAAAATAAACAGAAGCATCAGAGACTCTACATTGATTTAGTGAAGGAAATATGAAGCCTTTCGTGAGTGGGAACAATCCAAAGTTCGAAAACTACCGAATTCAAGAGAGACGCGGAGAGAGGATTATAGTCAAGGGAAAGCGTACCCGGCACAACAGGACGCAGGTTGACCATCGCGTAAGAGTACGGAGTGGAGCGGAAGACCTCGGTCTGATGAATCTTGTACGGGCCGAAGGTGTATGTCTCGGCCTCCGCCATCTGGGATTGAATCTTGGAACAAGATCGAGAGGGAGACCGCGCGCAGAATGAACGGATCCGAAACTGAGGGGGGAGAAATGAAGCAGCCGGAGTGAGGGCGAGTGGTTGCGAGCCAAAGAGGACGGGGGCCGAGATTACTCCGGACAACTGTCGTCGGCCTCCGAGTCCAAGTCGCAGATCAAGCAGCAACAATCCCTTCATGAGTTTTTTAGAGCAAACCAAAACCCTACCTCGAGTACTTCCCAAGTAAGATCCCTCCCTCATTGAATATACCAAAATAGCCTTCCTCTTGGCCGCCCATCCATCTAGATCCCCGTCGTTACCGTCACAACCTCAACGGTCTCCTCGTCCATGTTGCCCTCGCTCGCCTCCACTTCGACGGCGCCGTCAAAATCTCCCCCTCGGAGCTAATTCCACTCGATTAAGGCTTGCTCCGCCTCAGTAGAGCCATCAACTCCGGCGACAGGCTCAAGCACTACAGACCCTTCGGCACCCAATCAGATGCAGCGTTCGCGGCGATGTCGGTGCTCTACTACGCCGATAACAAGATCACGGCGTCAGAGATGGTGCGGCCGTCAGAGTACGGCCCCTGCATGACTAGGTGAGGTGCCAGCGGAGAAGGGGCTCCGATGAAGGGTATTTTAGTGATTTCTCACAAAAGAAAGTGAGAACAAGGTAAATTCTCAATAGGCTCGACCACGTGGTCCGTCAAAGGCTCGAGCTCTCCACTAGGTCTGATAGACCCGTGACGGCAACAGCAATTTAACAACCACTTTAAATTAAAGATATCTTAATAATTAATTTTTCATTAAATCAAATTTAATTTTGAGAAATTAAATATTTTAAAATTATCTATTCAAAAGGTAGATTTTAAAATTTTCAGATCAATTTTCCATTTGAATTATCTTCCAAAGTTATTGGTTCAAATCATTTTTTTATATTTTTATATTATCTTAAATGCATTTTGAAATTTGTTTACCAACTCTATGCCTAAATTTCTATATATGATCCATGGCTTAACAAAAATATTAGCCAAAATCTAAAATAAAGTTGATAAAAATGGGTTACAAGCCTACTGAAAAACCGTAGAACAATGGACGTGGTAAAAAAAGACGATTCGTTCACTCAAATACCTTTATTAATCGGTTTCAAGATTAATATGTATGATATAAATTAAGGATGAGTGATAAAAGGGTAAAATGCTCATCCTCAACATCTACGCCAACCTGTAACTAAGAAAATACTGTGACTCGAACTCAAGACCTCTAATGATAATTATTAACTTCTTACCATCTTAGTTATGCCCGTGGAGGCAAAACTATTTGTATACTACGGGAATTGAACCTTCACCTTATGAGTGGTCTCAAGGCCTCAGCCGTAAACTATCATGTCCTTACTAAAAATTATTAACAAGGTTTTCCAACTTTAGAGGTTACTAGTCTATATGTTATAGCTAATACGTGGAGGGCGGATGTACTAGCATTATCAGGTTTTGATTTCTAAATCTCAAAGTGGCAATACCCATGCACTGATTATCAGTCCATTCTGTGGATAGATTAACCAAATTGGGCAACGTTGAACATGAGATGACCGGCCTGACTCTAAGAAAATTTTCCACCGTTCGACAAGATAAATCAGAAAGCGTCCACGCCGGACGATTCAAAAGTCCAACATTTCACATTGTACGCTATATTTGTAAAAAAAAAAAATTTTTTTTAAAATTCACCGTGATACATATGTGTAACACAAAAATTATTTATTTAAAATAATTATTAAATTAATTAACGTAAGATGTGAGTGTATCAAAATGATAAATGAACAAAGTCGAGTTTAATTTTATATTGTTAAAAATTTATTGATAATTAATTAAATCAAATAGAGCTGAAATGAAATAATTATCCAAGGTAAGATTGTTTTTTTTTAACGAGCTTAGCTCGATTAATTTATATATTTATATGATATATAGTTTACATTTTATATTTTAAAATAATTCGTGAACTTAATATTATTTATTTATTTTGAAATTTACTTTTTTATTTATAAATTTGATTAAAAAATTTAATGATGGATCACGGACATTAATGTTCATGCATGAAAATCTCTAATCATAAATATTATATAATGTTCAAGAGGATCATGAGGATTTACGTTCATTAACCCCTGACTTTTCACTTAGGATTTGAGACAAGTGAAGAGTGAAGTGATCTCTGAATTAATGATAGCGATCATTTTTGCTGGAGAAGTAGAACGGTAGACTATGAATGATAGAGAAGAGGAGATGAAGTTTACGGCTACAATCTCGCTGTAAATGTGTTATATACCGAATTTTATGGGGGTTGAAAAGGTGAATTTTGAAAGTTAGGGGCCTAGTTACAATTTTCCAAATATGTTGGGCTTATTTGCAAAAAGCCAAAAATTATATTAAACCCTAGATCTCCTTTTTCCTCTCCCGATTCAGTTTTTGATGTCGTTCCCCTTCAGTTCTGCCCGACGCCGCAGCCCTAGCGACCGCCGACCGCCGCCGCCCTGCCTTCTCCACTTATCTTCTCCTTCTTCTTCTCCGGCCGCGAGAAAAAGTCAGCAGCGCCATCCCTTCTCTTCCTGTGCCGATCACCGATGCCGCCGCACGTATTTTTCCAGTCGGTAACGCCCAATCGCCGACCTTGGGAGAGCCAACGTCCTTTTGCCTCGTCGGTACTGCTGTGTTCGTTGCCTGCCGCTAGAACAAAGGGGTAATCCATGACTTCCTTGGATCTATCTCGTATTTATCTCTTAGTATTTCTATGGATGGGTCTGGTTTATGGTTGTTGCTTCGGTCAATTGGTCGGCAAGGGTTGGGGGCAGTGTATTTGATTGTTCTTGTTGTGTTCTTGGTTTTTGCCGTGAGGTGTGGGTTTTGGGTTTCTTTATTCTACCGTGAGCAACCAAGGTAAGATTTATATGTTTAGCAATAATTTTTGGAGGTGTTTTGTATGGCTTTGTTTTGGGATTTCTGACCAATTGATGCGGCTATCGTGAACCACAGTTGTGGGTTAGACAATTGTGATTAGGTTGATGTGTTAATCAAGTTTATATTGATAGTGGCTTGGGTTGGTTGGAATGGTAATGGTACCATACGATTTAATGGGATTTTGGGAGTTAACATCAAGTTGCCGCGAGGTCCATGGTGTGAAGGTTTAATAAGGTCTGTGTGTGGTTAGGTTAGTATCATGTGCTAGGTTATGCTAATGCATGAATTATAGAAATCTGATGGTTTTGGTTCTTAGAGGAGTTAAGTTTAGTTTTTAACTTTCTTAAGGTTTAGAAATTTAATGTAATGACCTAATCTTGTTAAATGGTTTTAGAAGGAACCCAGAATTGTTTAGATTTAATTAAACATATGTTGCAAAAGGGATTTATCCTAATTTTATTTTACGTGTGGTTTAGCTACTTTTAGTAATTGGTATAAATAGCTAAACTAGATCCTTGATACAGGACCTTGACCTCAGACTCGTTTGGTTGATCGTGGAAGGTTCTTGTTTACGGACTTCTACAATTATAAGGCGGGTACTTCTCCTTTGTACTCGAGTAGTTTTCTTTACCTTAAAAGCATGTCTATATTATGTCTGATAGGTTGCTTGACCTTGTTCTTTGTCGTTATTTAAAATATCGCCGTTGAGACTTATTTTTCGTTGATCTTCAAGTGTTCCCAAATTCGTATCTGTACAGTCCTCGGTTGGTTTTCTGTTCTATAAAGTACCGCTTGTACGCGAGTACCTAGAAGTCCATTAAACACAGATAGGTTTATTTGACATTAGAAATACCCTACCTAGTAGTGTAGGTGCATAATCGTTGATTTTTGATTTCCGGTTGATTGTATTGATGCATCGTATATTCGTTGGACTTTATTGCATTGTTGTTTCTCCGGTTGTTCGTGCATCGTATAGCATGCACCATACTTGCACGTTGCATACTAACGACTGTTGAGCTTACATTTGGTTAAGCTGTCGTTAGTCATATTGTTGCTCGATTCACTCAACCACTTGTTATCGTGGTAGTTATTAGAGTGCGAGCACCTGTCCTGTTATGCCAAACAGTGACACCCTCACCGTTGTTTTTAGAGGGATGAGCTGTTGGTGGCTCACCCTCACCGTTGTTTTTTCGAGGGATATTGTAGCTGTATAGCTCCCCTATGTATCGGGGTTTGGAGTGTAGACTCTCCAGCATCATGTCCACTCAACCACGCCTTATGTGATATTTGTTGTTGGAGTGCGTACAGTTGTCACAGCCCTACCCACTCGGTCACACAGATGGGATGTGTTGACGGCTTGACTGGTGTCAGGGGTGACACATGTCATTGCATCATGTGCATATGTATTTCGTTTATGCATTTTCTTGTGATTGTTGCATTTATATGAGCTATGGTTGTTGCACTTGATTGACATGCATGTATTTCTTAGTTCTATTATTATATTCTATTTTATATCAGTTGTTATTCGATTTTATACCATATCGTATTATATTGGTTATGCATGATTAGGTAAATCAAATATTCCTTATGGACTGTATCCTGTTGATTTCTCTACTCCGTTATCCTTATTATGCCATGTTTATTTGTCTACTCATATACCCGCAGAGTCTGCCCGGACTCACCACCCCTGCTTTCCTTTTTGTTGTTTCAGATAGCAGGTAGACGTATCTCTTGGAGCCAGGAGAGGATCCAGTTGTCAGTCCCCAGTGTCGAGTTGAGTTAATCCTTCATATTTGGTTTAGTTATTTGTTTCAGTACTTGAAGTTGCATTTTATTCGTTATTGGGTTTTGTCGATATCAGAGACTTTTGTGTTCTCTTTGGGATTGTAGTTTTTTCTGTTTAAGGTGGCTGAGCCACCCCTTATCTTTTATTCTAATATAAACTGCGTGGTTGTGTTTACTTCTATATATGTGATGCTAGGCGCATGTGGCTAAGTTTTATGGTGAGATATATGTATTATTGTCCCATATTGTACGTCGTACAGGGGAGATGTTGTCCGATTTCGAGGAGGCATGTGCCTATGGGGGCGGGCGTGACAAAATGTTTCGAAAATATGATTTAAATGATACTAAAGTCAGTGAAATATATTCTAAATGAACTAAATTACTAGGTTTCTTTGTAAGTAATGTGAATAGCTATTTTGTCTTACAATTCATTTGTATTAATTAGGCTATCATTATGGGTTATCACAAGGCTAATATGTGATCATTTACTACTGGTGACATGTGAGAAGTGTCGAAGAATTAATCTGTAGAACATGTAACATCTATAATTCACATCAATAAAACAGGCCAGGAATAGGAGAATTAAAAAAAATGATTAATCAGTGGCTCATGGTGGGCGGTTCAAAAACTTAACATCTCATGATTGCGCGTTATATTTGAAAAGAAAAATTTCTATAAAATTTATTATAATTAGGGATCGAACTACGAGTATTTGAGAGATAATTAATCACTTTTTTATTACATCATAGTCCATAGCCCTAGTGGCACTGGCAAGAATAGGAGAACAAGCCCGTTCAGTTGGTGACCGTTGTTGCTATTTCATATGTAGGCCCAGTTTATCGATCAGTTTTTTAAAAACAGGGTTTTTTTTTCACCGAAGGATCATCGTTAAGATTGATAGTATCTCAAAGCATCGAGGGCAACCGTGGCGATTGCTGTTGGGAAAATTTCAGTTTATATGACAAAATCTATTAATCGAATTCTTTAAAAATTTATGATTTTGCTTTAATTTTGAATTTAAAAATTGATTAAACCAATTAAATTAATATTTTATTAAATAATATATATATTTTTAAAAAGTAAGATATTTTATTTTTTATTAAATTGATTAAAGTTTTATGTAAAATAGTTATTTTTTAAAAAAATAATTCATTCAATATTCCATAACTGAATTATTTAATTTTTAATTTGATTTGTTCAATTTTAATATAAAAAATTTGTTGGTTCTATTGGTTAAAGAAAATAGTTAATTTAGTTTTAATAAATTTGATTTGGTCAGTTAGGATTTAATCGAATGTTCATCCTATCTATACTTATGGCCCATAAACAATATTGATCATATTTTTAAAAAAGATATATATATCTAAAAACCTTTTTGTTGTTTTGAATTACTTAAACCAATTTTTGGTTATAATAAATGTTTCGGAAGTGAACGGCGAAGATGACGAATCACCACATTGTAACTTAGAGTGACGAAGGGAGAGAACACTTGCGCCTGCGAGATTAACACGAGCATAAAGGGGATACATCGGAAGGAGTTCCGGTGGAGCCTTCTCTGACACTCAAGTTAGAAATCTTTCTAGAAAGGAGAAAACGAGAAATAAAAGTATCAAAGTTTATTTATCACAGTGACCAAGAGACTTCACCTAGGTGTCAAAGCACCTTATATACTCGATGTTTATTCTTCGCACGCCTCCCCTCCTCCGTAGCTGCCTCTCTTACTCTCACGTTTAATGGTTCGTGGTTGTTCGGCAGCAGTTCTCCTCTCGAGAAGGCCAGTAACGGCCACACACGTATTATGTCCATTATTATCATGCATTTCAGATAATAACTGCTTGTAAGATTTCCTATTCTGAAGGGGAGATGCTTGAAGCTGTTTCTGGGAGAACGGTTTCAAGTGCACCATTATTACAGCTCACAATAAGTTTTTCCCAATCTGTTTTCTTCTTACTGAGCTGCTCTTTGGGCTCCACTCTCCCGAGTTGGTCTCAGGACTCTTCTTCCTGGTCTGGTCTCGGGGACCTCCTTGCCGGGCTAACCTTGGGCATTCTACTCTCTTGAGCTGGTCTTGTGACTCTTCTTCCCGGTCTGGTCTTGGGGACCTCCTCGCCAGGCTAACCTCGGGCATTCCACTCTCCCGAGCTGGTCTCGGGACTCTTCTTCCTGGTCTGGTCTTGAGGACCTCCCCGATCCAATCTCGAGGACTCTTCTTTTCCCGACCGAGTCTCAAGGACCTTTTCGCCGGACTAATCTCGGACATTCCAACATGGTCAGTCCTACCACGCAGCTTTCTCGTGCCACGTGTCCTCCCTAGATTACTTATCCTAATCATAAGTCCCCCCTTTAAGTCTAATCGAAGGAAGTTGGGCTGACTGATTGGACTTGTGGCATGACAAGCGAGCGAAGTATATGTGGAGTGTACAATTACCATTTCTTATTCCTTAACGACTTGACGGGTCCTAAGAATCGAAACATTCACTCCTCGGCCCGAAGCGGTCGCTTGAATCGGTCCAAAAGTTTGTACGAGTTCCGATGCCATATAATAATGGTTGTCCATCACCTATTAAGGGTGCATGGGGTATATTAATGACGGGAGACTTTCCTAGTGAACGAATTACTGCCACGTGTCAGGACCCTTCGACGTGATCTTCTGTTGATGTGCTTAGTCGAGTCATACCAACCGGCGACTATAATGAGCTGTAATGCCTCGAGATTTGTGATTCATTCTCATCCACTTGTCGTGCATCTATTCCTTCACATTGTGGCTACCCCTTCCTTATAAAAGGGGGGAGCGGAGATGTCCTTCCGTCTTCTTGCACCACCGACTATCAGAGCTTGTGCCTTTCGCTCCTGCTCGCTAAAGCTTTTTTCCTTTTGTGTAAGTCTTACCTGCCCCTCTCTTCTTCTTCCATCACCCCTTTCTCTTCTTTAAGACCATGGGCAAGAGTGGAGAGGGAAAGAAAAAACAGAGTAAGAAGGAAAAACCTGACAAGGAGCGGACTTATCACCCAGAGTGGTATGAGGTTACTTCCTTAAAGGTTAAACCTAGTGCCCTATGAGCCGCCTACGAAACCTATGGCATCCCAGCGGACTTAGAAGTTAGGGTTCCTATGCTTGACCAATCCCCCGTAGAACCCTCTTTAGGGTTTTATACATTCTTCCTAGGTCAAATAGAGTTTGGTCTTCGTTTTTCAATCCCTCCTTTCTTCGTGGTCATCTCTAAATATTTTGACATTCCCCTTCACCAAATGGCTCCGAACGCCTTTGCTCAGCTGGGTGGGGCATTCATTCTATTCAAGCTGTTCGACATACCCTTGACCCTTCATTCTTTTCATTATTTTTTTCCTTCCAACCATCGCGTCTAGAGGAGCTTTTAGTTTTACTGCTCGTTCCAGCCACAAATTTATAGGTGACCTCCCTTCTTCCCATAAGGGATGAAGAGAATGTTTCTTCTTTATCCAACTTTCTGAGCGACCTTTTTGTCCATCTCGCTGGCGAGAAGACTTGCCTCCTCCTTCGGAGCTAAGCTACTTCTAGCAAGATCAGGGGTATCAGTGAGCCAGAAGCATCTTGGCTGGAATAGAGTTCCACGGTCCTAACCTGGTCCAATGTGAAGGGATTCTATACCAGGCTAGGATTAGTCCAAAAGCCACCAGCCTTGACCGCAACCTCAATAAGTGTAATGTTTCATTAAATGTATGTTTATTCTAACTGATGTTCCTTTACTTGTATTTTGCAGAAGCCATCATGCTTGCTCGGTCCATGAGCAAGCTTCTTAAGTGGGAGCTTGCAGATGAGAAGGCACTCGCTCCTTCTCAAGTTCCTACGGCTCTATTGACCGAGCCCTCTGAAGACTCTGAGCAAACCCAAAGTTAGGAGCTTGTCGCCGCCAAGCCACTCACCGCCCAGGAGGTGGATCCCTCCCGTACCCTTACTGGAGCACAAGGGGATGAGGAACCACTAACTCTGGCTCCTGCGTTGGTACCGGAGCCAACTAAAGGGGTGAGTCCTCTACTTGCCGAATGAAGACATGTAAAACTTGATTTTCTGAATGCATTTACCTTGCTCCACGCATCATGCTTGTCGTGTTGTATCTTGCCTCGTCTTGACATCTTATAAAATTCCTTGAAACCATAAACTCTTTTATTTTGATGTTAGGGGGGAAGGCAAGTACTTGGTGCATTCTCACCCTCCTTGGTTCTTCTTTAATCAAGTGTTGTCGATATAAATTAGCATTTCTATTCTATACTTAATTTTACACATTCTGTAACCCATTTTGCGAATTATAGAATTGCTCAACGAAAACGGTCAAAGATCGTGGGCCTTGGAATAGGAGCCGTCACAGACTCTGAACCAAGTAAAAACAAAGTTGTTAGTATTGTTTGACTTGAGTTATTTTTTTTGCTGCATTTACTCACATTTTAAATCCGAGAAATTTTGAGAATTGATATTCACCCCCTCTATCGATCTCATCGATCCCACAAGTGGTATCAGAGCGGGTTGCTCAATTTCAATGAAACCACCAGTTGAGTTGTTTTTCAAATTTTTTGATTTTTTTGAATTAATCAGAAAAGGTATTCTTTCCTTTTTTTTGATATTTTTGTTTTCCATTTCAATCATAAATTTTTCGTTTCTCGAAGTTGGTTCAACACCACTCGGGATTTATTTTTATTTTTATTATCATACCGCACTGCTAATCCAAGACCAAGTCTTAGGATAAGTTTTGTTGTTTCTTTTCCTGTGCAAAATTTATCTATGGCCCAACAAGAAGGATACAACATTGCCCCCCTCCTCTCTTCTCGGAAGAGGATTTCAATTTACCGGAAAAGCCACATGGAAGTCCACCTAAAAACTCAGGTGGACAAGTTGATTATTATACAAGACGACCTGGAAATCCCAAAGAATGCTTAAGGCGAACTTCTGGGATATACTGAGTCGAACGCTACCTTGAAGAAGAAGAAAGAAGTGTTGGTGTTGGAAGCACCAAATCAAACCTGGGTTTTGATAATGGTAAAGGGTTAATAAGTTAAGGTTATGTTGTGACCTAATGAATCTGTTAAGTATGCAGGAAAAGTCCTAGGTAAGCTAGGCGCAAAGTCCTAATCGAGGGTTGGGCAATAAGTCCTGGTCGTGGACTGACCTCCGAAGAGTCCTGGTCATGGACTGGGAACCGAAGACCTGACCGAGGGTTGGGCAATAAGTCCTGTCGTGGACTGGGCACCGAAGACCTGACTGAGGGTTGGGCAATAAGAGCTGGTCGTGGACTGGGCACCGAAGTCCTGATCTGGAAGATCGGGCAGAAGTTTAACCGGTCGGGAGCTGCGGACAGAAGTAGAGACGGGTTGACGAACTGACGTCTCGAGATCTGGCAAATCTCGGAGGCCGAGCAAAAGTCAACTGAGGAGCCGGTTGGCGAAAGGTAACTTCTCCTGAGAGGAGTAGGCGAGGACGCACTGTTGGATCGGAGTAAATCGATAGGGGGGTGAATATCGATCGAAAAAATTCGGATAAAATAGAAAAATTACGCAGCGGAAAGAGTAAAGCAAAGTCGCTAACACAGTTTGTTTTACTTGGTTCGGAGTCGCGGTCGGCTCCTACTCCAAGGCCCACGGTCCTTGACCGTTTACGATGGACAATTCTATATTCAAAGAATGTTTACAATTTGGAGTATAGATATAGAATTAAAAACGAAAGTAACAATACTTAAGAAATTTATTCTTTTACCGACGACCGGAGTGGATAGAATTTCAAAGAAGCGGGTCGTCGTCGGCGCTTGAATCGCGAGTGCAGAGCGTAGCGCTTGGGCGAAAGTGTTGAGAGCGAGATTTGCAAGTTGTACTGAAGCCTTGGGGGTGAACCCCCTTTTATAGTGGTTGCTTGGGCGCCTGTGTTGAAGGGGGCGCTTACACATGGTCTCTCCACTCTGATCCGCAGGCTTGGTCAGCGCTTATCCCCTTCATTGAGGCGCCTGAGCTGATAGGGGCGCCTGTGTTAACACTGTTGGAACTCGGATGGCTAGAGAGTGTTGGTGCAGGAAGCACCATATCGAACCTTGTTTTGATATTGGCAAAGGGTTCAAAGTTAAGTATTAGTGTTTATCTAACATGTTACTCAAGTGCCAGGAAACAAAGACCTAACGAAGGGCTGCTAGGCACCTGGCGAAGGACTGCCAGGAAACAAAGACCTAGCGAAGGGCTGCTAGGCACCTGGCGAAGGACTGCCAGGAAACAAAGTCCTAGCGAAGGGCTGCTAGGCACCTAGCGAAGGACTGCCAGGATACAAAGCCCTAGCGAAGGACTGCTAGGCACATGGCGAAGGAATGCCAGGATACAAAGCCCTAGCGAAGGACTGCTAGGCACCTGGCGAAGGAATGTCAGGATACAAAGCCCTAGCGAAGGACTGCTAGGCACCTGGCGAAGGAATGCCAGGATACAAAGACCTAGCGAAGGACTGCTAGGCACCAGGCGAAGGACAGCTTGGTACTGAAGCCCTGGTGAAGGACTGCTAGGCACCAGGTGAAGGACAGCTTGGTACTGAAGCCCTGGCGAAGGACTGCTAGCACCAGCGAAGGACAGCTGGATGAAGCCCTGGCGAAGGACTGCTAGGCACCAGGCGAAGGACAGCTTGGTATTGAAGACCTGGCGAAGGACAGCTAGGCACCTGGCGAAGGACAGCTAGGCAAAAGTCCAACCGGAGGAGCCGGTTGGCATCAGGCATATTTTCCCGAGAGGAGTAGGTGAGGACGCGTTCCCCGTCGAGGGAACATTAGGCGTCGGTTCGACCTAGGGCTCCATTTGGGAGGCCCAAAGTCAGAACCAAGACAGCTAAGGTTGTATAAAATTAATATAATATTGCTCTATGTTGTTTTGGACTAACACTGAATGCAGGACCGAAGGAACGAGTGTATGCAGCTCAAAGAGCCTCAAAGGAGTGAGGTGGAAGCTGAGTAGGGCGCCCGGAGTGTCCCGGGTGCCCCCAAGGTGAACACAAAACAAAGTAAAGCAAAATGAGCTTCAGCAGCTTATGGGCAGGGCGCCCCCCTGCTCCCGGGCGCCCCGGATGGTCCGGGCGCCCCCAGTTGAAGCTAACGAACCAGAACCCAGCGAAGCCAATGGATAAGAGGAGACCCGGTCAACCCGGGCACCCCCAGCATTCCTGGTGCCCCCGTCAAAGCCTGATCCCGGGTTTTAAGGGATCAGAGCTGACTGAGAGGGAATCGGATCGGCTGACACGTGGGGGGGGCGCCCCCGACGTTCGAGCGCCCCCAGGGGCTATAAATAGGGCCTCGACCCCAAGGCTTCCAACAATCAACTCTTCCAACGCATTCACGCTCTTCTGCTCCCGCGCTCGGCTCCGGAAACCTCCCGACTCGAGATACAAGCGTCGACGACGTCCTCCTGCATCAAAAATCCAATCTACACTGGACGTCGGTAACGAAGAGCTTTCTTTAAAGTTTACATTACTATACTTGTAATTCAATCTTGTAAACTGGTTTTGCGAAAATATAGAATTGCCCGCAGAAAATGGTCAACGACCGTGGGCCTTGGAGTAGGAGCCGACCGCAACTCCGAACCAAGTAAAAAACTTGGTGTTTCTGTGTTTGATTTAAATTTCCGCTGCGTAATTTCTCTAACTTATTAATCCGAACGTTTTACGATATTCACCCTCCTCTATCGTTTCTCTCGATCCAACAGAGAGGGGGGTGAATATAGCTAAACACTTGGTCTTTGTCACTTATCGATTTTCTGCACTCAAACTTTTAGTAGCACAGCGAAAATGATAAAAACAGAATATGCAGAAAACTAAACCCTAAACTATGAGCAAACACAAGAACCCTAACAAGAGGATTTACAAGGTTCAGGGATAACTTGCCCCTACTCCTTGGCGTGCCCTTAAGGTGGGCGATCCCTTGATCGTCGGTAGATCAAGCCCAGGAAGATCCGGATAGAAAGCAACCTCCTTCTCGGTGGAGTAACCTCTCTACAACGTTTCAATCAAAGATATAGTTTTAAGCACAATGAAACACAAGAAAGATCTTACTTAGCACTTGGCACAGACAAGAACACAACAAGCTTCTTTCGAGCTCCACCCAGCGACGATCTCACGCAAGAATCCCTTTCCTCGTGTCTTCTCGTTGTGGGACTCAAAGCCTCATGTTCCTTCCTCCAAGTTCTCAAGCAAGGGATGGTTGCTTCAAAGATCACAGTAGCTTTCTCAAGAGTGGATGATCAGCCAAGAGCACAAGCACGCAGCCAAGAATCGCAACAGAGAACTATGGCAACCAACGTTCTGTTGAAACAAGCATTTTTTTCTGCACTTCTCCACCACGCTGCTTATCCACTCTCCACAAACGCCAGGTCAACATCTCACTGCAGCCTCCAGTTGCTCTCCTGCAACTACCAGCCACCACTGAGCTCTTCTGGACTCCCTGAGCTTCCCTCAGACCAGCCCCAGTCAGCAGCTCCAGCCAGCGCCAGTGCCCGTTGCAACCTGAGATGGAAAACGGACAAACCTGCTCCAAGGAAAGGCCTCCATTGACTCTTCTTGAGTGTTTGAATCCTTCCTTGTCACCTGCAGCTTAATCAGAGCATTAGCACAACATATCACTCAGTAAATCAAGTATCAGGGATCAAATGCAGAGAATCGGATACAGTCAGACGCGATCAGAGCGTCTGACAGTGCAATTTGAATTAAAGTGGTCGGTCACCAGACCGATCCAGGGCTTGTGGGTCGGTCACCAGACCGATCTACCGCTTTGCTGGGACTCCCAGCTCTCGCGGTGACACAAGCCTGATCGGTCACCAGACCGATCAGAGTGACTCTTGATCGATCACTAGACCGATCAGGTATCTCCCTGACCGATCAAGCTCAAGTCTGATCGATCCACGTCTGAGTGAATAGTAACCGCGGAAATCAAATCCTAAGTCGTGGATCGGTCACCAGACCGTTCAGAAGATGATCAGCGGGGGAACTCAACTCACTGAGTGCTCCCTGATCGGTCACCAGACTGATCAGAAGCAGGGCAATGAGGAAGCTGCCTGCTCCCTGATCGGTCACCGGACCGATCAGGAGCCAAGCAACGAGGCAACGGCCTGCTCCCTGATTGGTCACCAGACCGATCAGGAGCATACAGTAGGTTCCCAACCTCACTGTGCGCTCCCTGATCGGTCACCAGACCGATCAGTCATCGCTGGATCGGTCACCGGACCGATCCACGATGGAGCAGCGTGCCAAATTCCCTGATCGGTCACCGGACCGATTAAGGACTCAAACCTAGCCCTCCAAACTAGGGTTTCATCCAACCTAGCCCTCCAAGCTAGGACTTTTTCACCTAACCCTCCAAGTTGGGAATTTTTACCTAACCCTCCAAGTTAAGACTTTTCACCTAGCCCTCCAAGCTAAGAGTTTTCACCCAACTCTTCCGAATTAGGACTTTTCCAAACCTAGCCCTCCAAGCTAGGACCTGACTCTCCAAGCCAGGACTTTTTCACCTAACCCTCCAAGTTGGGACTTTTCACCTAACCCTCCAAGTTAGGACTTTTCATCACCAAGCCCTCCAAGCTAGGAATTTTCACCCAACCCTTCCGAATTAGGACTTCTCAACACCTAGCCCTCCAAGCTAGAATTTTTCACACCTAACCATCCAGGTTAGGATTTTCCAACACCTAGCCCTTCAAGCTAGGATTTTCCATACCATGACTAATCCCCGATCAGGACTTAATCATAATCATAATCATCAACCTAAACTAAAATCGGTGTCAACACCAAAACAACAATCAGGGTCAGACTGCATCAACAAACACAGACGCCTAGCTTGACTTGGTCCAAAGGCTTTCGTGGCAGTTTGCTTCGATGGCTTGGTTTGGCCTTGCACTGGGGCGCCTGTATCCACACAGGCGCCTAGCCCAGTGAGGCGCTCCTTCCAATGAGGCGCCTGAGCTGCAGAAATACAGTCCCTTCGTTTCCTGCAACCAGAGTTAGTTCCAAACACAAAAAGCAAATATACAATATATATTAAACATTATTTACAGCCTTAGCTGTCTTGATTCTGACTTTGGATCTCCCAAATGGAACCCTAGGTCGAATCGATGCCTAATGATCCCTCCTACGGGGAACGCATCCTCACCTACTCCTCTAGGGAGAATTTATCTTTTTGCCAACCAGCTCCTCCGGTTGGACTTTTGCCCAGCTTCACTCACCAGGTCTTCGGTGCCCAGTCCTCGACCATGTCTTAGTGCCTAGCTTCACTCACCAGGTCTTAGTGCCTAGCTTCACTCACCAAGTCTTATTGCCCAACTTTACGTCAGGACTTAGTTGCCCAGCCGACGGCCAGGACTTAGTGCCCAATTCAAAGAACCAGGACTTAGTGCCTAGTGTACCTAGGACTTTCCTGCATACTTAATCAGCTTGTTAGATCACAACCAAATATTAACTTCTAATCCCTTTGCCATTATCAAAATATAGGTTTGAATTTGGTGCTTCCGGCACCAACAATCTCCCCCTTTTTGATTTATGACAACACGGTTCAAAAAGTTAAGTTAAAACCATATTATAGCAATCTAACAATACTAACAATAGAATTTTATCTCCCCCTGAATTTCATATTCTCCCCCTGAAATTAAAGTCATGCGGGTTTTGTAAACTTTCTAAGTGCTAAGAGTTTAGCAAAAAGCTTTAAGTTTTTGACTAAGTATTTTTCAGAAATAGAGTAATTGTACTCAAGAACACTTAGGCAATTTTTGAAAAGGTTTTGTAAGCCTAATTTTTGTTTTAATATTTTGAAAATTTACTTAGGCAAAATAAGTTTTGAAAACTGATTTTCCTTAAAAAGTTTCAATTTTGAGATCTTGGAAAAAATTTCCCAACTTAGAAAATTTTGCTTAAAAACATTTTTACAAAAAGAATTTGTTTACTAAGAAAAAAAATTTACTTAGTACATTTGCCAACAAGTTTTTTGAAAAATAATTTAGCTCAGACAAATTTATTTACTAAGAAAAAAGTTTCTTTAGAAGTGTTTTTCAAAATACACTTAGAAATTTTAAAGCCTTTTCGGAGTATTTTGAAAGCACTTAGAAAAAGTTTGAAGCACTTGGAAAATACTTAGAAAAATTTAAAAACCTTTTTAAGTACTTAAAAAAAACTTTTAGAATAAATTTGAAATACTTAAAACAGTTTAAAAATATTTTTAAGTACTTAAAGAACTTTGAAGTATTTAAAAACTGAGAAGTACTTGAAAACTGAGCACTTAGAACTTTCTACTTTACTTTTTAAAAAAGAGATAGAGAATTTTGAAAATTTTGAAAAAATTGAAAAAAATTTCGCTCTTTCTTTTGTTTCTCTCCCCCTTTGCCATATATAAGAAAAATGATACCAATTACAGCAAGTTAATTACAGTTAGTAAGAAATTTAAATTCTATATTGAACCAACTCTAATGACTAAAAAAAACTGGACCAAACCAACTTAAATCGATCTTGTTCGGGTCATGTCTAACCCAGTTAGCTACTTACTAACTGTCATAAACAGTAGCTTTCTCTAGGGTTAGTCAAGTTAAGTGATCTGATCAAGTTAGATTTTCTAAGCTTGACACTTAACCTGATTGCTGTTCAACTTGTATTTATTGCCCCAATTACTGCAGATGCACTGACTTAAAGCATCATGAATCAAGGCATAGACCTAAGCATCTCAACCCAGTCTAGGTTATTATTCAAAAGTACCCTAAGGTGCTTGTGAGATGCTGGCTTTTATATCTATAGGTGCATGTAGTTCTAGGGTTAGGGCCTAAGTTAAGTCCATTTGCGAAAAAGCCGTAGTTTTGAAGGGGGTAGTTTTTTGAAAGAAAACTAAGTCAGAAAATCATTTTAAAAACTTAATAAACGAAATGATAAATTTTCCAATTTTCGAAAAAAATTAAAAAATAGGAAAATTTTTAAGAAAACAGTATAAATCAGTCCTATTCTACTAAGCACAACCCTAGCTGTCTTCTTAGTGAGTTAAACTCAGACTCAGGTAAGGGTTTGATAAAGACATCAGCTAAGTTGGATTTTGAGTCCACATGTTTAAGTACTATTTCACCCCTGGCTTCATGATCCCTTACAAATGGTGTTTAACTTCTATATGTTTTGTTCGAGAATGTTGAATTGGGTTTTTAGTCAAGTTGATTGAACTAATGTTATCAATATAGACTTAGGTTTGGGTGTAGTCAAGATGGAAGTCCTTAAGAGTGTGCATCATCCACAAAAATTGTACTACACATTCTCCTAGGGCAACATATTCTGCTTCGGTTGTGGACAAGGCTACACAGTGTTGTTTTCTACTACACCAGCTGACTAAGCTATGTCCTAATAGTTGGCAACTTCCACTTGTACTTTTTCTATCTAATTTGCACGCAGCATAGTCATAGTCAGAATATCCTAACAATTCAAAAGTGGAAGTCCTAGGATACCAAATCCCTACATTTAGGGTACCCTTAATGTACCTAAGTACTCGTTTTAGGGTTGCTAAGTGGGATTCCTTAACACAAGTTTGGTACCTAGCACACATTCCTACAGAAAATAGGATATCAATTCTGCTAGCGGTCAAGTAAAGTATTCTACCAATCATGCTTCGGTATATCTTAAGATCAACAGGCTTTCCTTCAGGGTCATTATCTATTTTGACATTTGTAGTCATAGGGGTACTGAAGCTTTTGGAGTTATCCATTTTAAATTTCTTTATTAACTCTTTAGCATACTTGGATTGGTGAACATAATTACCATCTCTAGTCTGTTTAATTTGTAATCCTAAGAAAAAATTGAGCTCACCTACCAAGTTTATTTTGAATCCACTTTCCATTATTTTTACAAATTCTTTTAGGAAGTTAGAGTTGATGGATCCAAAAATTATATAATCGACATAAATTTGGGCAATAAAAATGTCGCTTTCTAAGATTTTAACAAAAAGGGTGGAGTCAATTTGACCTTGGTTAAATTCCTTAGAAATTAGATAAGTTGATAAACGTTCATACCATACCCTAGGTGCTTGTTTCAACCCATAAAGTGTTTTTCTAAGTTTAAAAACATACTGAGGTTTTTCTAGGTCCTCAAATCCTGAGGGTTGTCCTACATAAACTTCTTCTTTGATAAACCCATTTAAAAAGGCAGACTTAACATCCATTTGGTATTGCTTGAACCCTCTATGGGCTGCAAAAGCTAACAACATTCTAATTGACTCAAGTCTGGCTACTGGGGCATAGGTGATCCCGAAGATAAACACAAAAACCGGCGATCCAAATCGTCATCTTTTCCGCGGTTAGTTAATCCGGAAAGTTACAAAGCCTTTGTGGTTAAGTTGTGACTTGGATTAACTAACACGATGACGAATCGGTCGTTATAGAGACGGGTCTCTATTCGGATTAAATTTTAATCCGTGGACATAGAGACGTCTCTCAGATACTACCACGTGGTTGTCTTGGAAACCGCCAAGTCATACCAACAACTGGTATCAGAGCCAAGTTTTCCGATTTTGTGTGTTTAGGATTCGGTTAATTTTTCTGCACATTGTCATGTGCGTTATTTTGCTAGATAATATTTTGGATGTGCATAGGCTAACTTTGTGTTGCAGGCACTAGATTCCAACTATTATGGTAAATTATGTTGTGTGTATGTGATTGAATGTGTTTGATGTAATTATTTGAATCCTCGGGGTTGACGAGGCTAGATAAGCTATTTAATTTTTGTAATTAAATATGACACTTGTTTAGCCAAGCTTTCTATTTACTTTTGATCTAGATGACATGTACACTCTTTCGAGGAGTATAAGATCAATGAATGTAAAATTGTTAGCTAGTCATCTCGGCTTGGGGACTCCTTCATGGTGGCATGCGCATGGATAGGATTGAGTGGACGAGGTGACGACACGACTGGAGGCACATTGGAAGACCAAGACCATAATAGTTGGAAAATCTAGGATTTTTCGTTGTTCTATTATTTTAGTTTGTGTGCGCTTGTTGTGTGGATGCATGTAAAAACCTCAACGCAAATAACTAAGTGGGAGAGGGACCTTAAGGGTCCCATGACCTCCACTACAATCTGACAAGTGATGCGAATAAGTCTGCGCGTCGGCTCTGAGTGCCTTCCTCCCCATCGGATGGGCTTGTTCTACGGATCACTAGGTTAGAAAAGACTGTAGAAAATTATTAATGTGCGTGTGTACTTCCCCATCGGAAGACACATAATCAGAAATAATTTTTCTTGGTGTCGTGAGGTGGTAAACACTTAGATACAAATAATAGTATTCTATCCATCGGAGTCACTGCTATTATTCTGTAGGGCCGAAGAGGACCAACTATTAATTTTACTTGTCAAAAGGATATGATGACAAGATAGTAAAATTAATGGGTAAAACCTCTCACAAATGTAGAGTTCGTATACGTCCACACCATCGTGGCATACGAAATTCTCGGTGTTTGAGGTGTTGGTAGAATTTGTAAATAAATTGTTTTGAGGTGTCAATTTATTTTAAAATTCTAAAGTGTGTGATTGTTATGATTCTCAGGTGTTTTTTAAAATGGACTTAGACCCACAAGACCTAATTCAAAGTGAAATCCAATTAAATGCCCCTAGTGATAAAATGGATTGGGAATTGAATATGAATTTTGTCACTACTGCCGAGGAACCTAAGTGTGATCTTGCCGAGTTTTGTACTGAAAAGTCTAACGAGATTAATACCGAAGAAGAGTTCGAATATTTTAGGAAATGGTTAGAAGTAGACGAGACGACCGAAGGTCCTCAAAATCAGGCTTTTTCCATTACCAGTGATAAAATATCAGAACTCGATAAACTCTTTGGTCAAAGTAATCGAGCCGCTAGGCAGACGGTAATAAAGAACTTGACTACTACCATCTTGGTTGAGGGGATGCCCGTGAGGGAAAATGCCCTCAAGATGATGGCTTGGCTGAAGGAGATAGAAATTCTTGGAGCACAGATTGATGGAGAAACCCAAGTCGATCTTATCCTTCAATCTCTACCAGGGAGTTTTGAGAAGTTTCGCCTAAGCTACAATATGGACAAGCGTTCATATTCGTTGGCAGAACTTCTGACAGAACTTGAGGCAGCAAAGGCGGTTTCTCTTCAGAGTTCACAGGCTTTCATTGCTCAGGTAGTTCCTACTTCTAAACCGAAAGGGAAGAAGAAGGAGAACCATACCAAGGCAAAGAAAGTAGTAGGATTACAAGGACCTCAGGGACGCATAAAAAGGCCGAAAGGCAAATGCTTTGTATGTAAGCAGTCAGGACATTGAAAGACAGATTGTCCTCACCGTCAGAGTAGTACCGGAGGTATATTTTCTTCTTGTGTCATTGTAACATGTTTAACGGTGATATCTACCAGTACCTGGTGGGTAGATACGGATGTCACTAATCATGTCTGCATTTCTGTGCAGGGGTTCCAGGAAATCCAACGGCTAGCTGAGGAGGATATTACTGACTACATGGATGGCTATGGAGATGACTTTTGTAGTGGGAGTTTTCACTATGTCTTTAACATAGGTTGATATAGTTTTGGTTTTATAGATTGTCTTTATGTACTTAATTTTTGGAAAGAACTTTGTTTGACTTTTAGAATAAAGATATTTTCTATTGCTTTTATTTGTTAAAAGTGGAATAGAAGGAATGTCTATTGAAGTACATAGATAGACAATTAATATATGAAACCGAAAGGATTCCATGATGTAATTAACAGCTTATCATCTTAACTAATGTAAGAGAAAGGTTCCTTCCAAGTGAAACCAAACACATGTTTTGTCTCTAAAGTTGACTTTGTTAAACTCTAGTAGGATTTAAAAGTGATTAACCAAAAGGCCTTACGGTTAATTGGTTGATAGAAGACTTGTCTTCCTTAGGATCTTTTAACTCCTACTAGGGAAGTAACAAAACCAAAGAGGCTTGTTCTAAGCCTAGGGGCGTAGAGCCAAAAACATGTAGGAATTAGTTCATCATGATAAGTATAGGCCCTTAGCCTATTCAGAATAGAGGTACCTTGTTTATTTTATGAACAAAGGGATTAATACCTCTATGGATAGTTGTAGGAATTACTTATCAGATATTGGGATTCGATCCCAACACTTTGCACCTGATGTGCCCCAACAGGATAGTGCAATGTATGGAAGGAATAAGGTCTCTTAAGCTATTAGGCTAAGAAGATGATAAGCATCTCTGAGATTAGCCAATTTGTTCAAAGGGGTATGCCCTGGATACGAAGGTTTCTATGCTTGATTCTGCCTATATCAGTAGTCTCTTTAGACCATAGAAATATGGACTAAGCAAAGGTTTAGTCTAAGCCATGTTCAGATTATGAGTAGTAAAGAGACACTGACAAGTTGGAATCTAGTGCATATATTCGTAGGACATCCTAAGGGAACAATAAGGTGGTTTAATAGTCCTAAGGATCAGAGGACATTCGTTGGGACGAATACTAATTCTTGAGAAAAAGACTATGTAATAAACCACAAACCCAGGTGTAGAGTTACTCTGAGTAAATTAAACCGAGGGACATTCCAATCTTAGTACCAACTGTACAAAAGGTTATACCATAGGACACTCCACCTCGTGTCACCAAAGATATACATAGGGTACCTTGTCGCAGTGGGAGGGTTGTTGCTCAACCTAAAAGATCTCATGCTTTTGGAGAGTCGATGGACTGGGTCCTAAGTAAACATGAGCTGGATCCCTAAGACCTGTGACAAGGATCATCCACTTTGAAAAGATAAATCCGGCTATATGGATTTGTTCAAAGGACGGATGATATCGTGTGACAGAAACGTAGTGGTATTATTGTACTATACGTAGATAATTTTTTGTTAGTTGGCAACAATGACGAAATATTGTCAGACGTAAGGGTATGGTTGTCTGCACAATTATGAAGGACTTGAGAAAAGGGAGACACATCCTTGGGGATCAAAGATCTAAGGGACCTTGATGGACCCAAAATAGGTTGTCACGAAAGTGTGGGTCTCAAAATTTAGATATGTGTAAGCTGAAAACTCTTTTTGCAATCAAAGAATGAAAACGTAGTAAAGGGGCCACAGGTCATATTTTTCCTAGGGACTAGTTGAGAGTGTTTGATTCGAGCTCGAGTTTATGTGTCGTTGATAATTTTGGGTTTCGAATAAAATTTGGGTTTTGGTTTAGTAATGAAATCGCAATGAGAAGTAAAGAAACTTAACTATGGAACTTAACCCAAGTAATTCAACCACTGAACTCAAACCATTGGGAGCTAAAATGCAACTTAGCTTAATTTGGAAAACAATCCGATATGAAATCAAACCAAGTTCAATTGATACTAATGCAAGGAATTGCTTCAGGAATTACTACTCCAAATAATCCAAATGCAAAGCAGTCTATAGCCAAACTGATACAAATTCAGTGCCACAACCTCACTTGATACAAAGTAATAGCTATTGAACAACTTGAGACAAAAATGAAAGAAGCTAATGTGCCAAGAATTGAAACTGTTTTCAGAATTATTAGCTGGGTAATTCAGTGTGAAAAGGGCTAGACTATCAATGAAGTTATCTACTCGAATGATTGAGGAGATGTGAAAGCTGAAACTGATTAAGGGAAGAAAATAAAGCTAAATTCAGGAATGGAATGCCTGAGACAAACCTCTACGCAGAAATGAGATGCAGTAGAAATTTGGATGCAAAATTCATACAAGTAAACTGATTTCAAATGCAATCAAGTTCCAATGCTAATCTTCACTGATACCATTTTAGAAATGATACTTGGGACTTGCAGAAATAGAGTTTGCTAGCAGAAATAGACAGCTAATTTGCAGAAACGTAAAAGAGTTGCAACAAAACTGATACCCAGAAATTGAGTCCCATTGCTATGCGAATGAGACAAGCTGCAATGGATAAATGCAGAAGAAAAACTAATACATGCTTGAAATAGAATTCAGAAACTGAAAGAGAGAATTGATACGCAGAACAGGGCTGAAACTGGCTGATACGCACGCTGGAAACATGGATACAAACTGATACGCAAGGATTAAGCAGGAAATAAACTGAAATTAAAAGCAATTGTGGACTAAACACATTCCCTAGCTATTAAACTTGCAGAATGAAACGCAATTGAAGCTAAAACAATTCAGAAATTGAAACTAAAGTAGCTGATACGAAAGACAGTACAGAACAGTTGCGGCAGAAATAAAATTACAGCTAAAACAAAGAAATTAACTAAAGAATCTACTCCTCAATGACTCCCTAGCTCAAGTACTCCTTGTTCATCACGCAAGGGTGAGCCTCGAACCCCTAAGCTCAGCAAATTAATGGAAAATAGCCTCTGCGATTCAAATTCAGCTCACACTCTGAGCCAAGCTGAATTCCCAATCGATTTCCTCAATCTCGCCTTGTCCAATCGTGCGGATGGTGTGGGGATGAACCAAGCACTCCAGGGAACCCCTCCAGATAGCTCGGATGGCTGACGGATTGAACAAAATCAAAATCGAAGCAATCGATGGCAGAACCGAGGAAACCCTCACTCGGCTCTGTTTTTGGCCAATTCGGAGCTGGAACTTCACCAAGAAACCTTCCCAATGACCTAGCACTCGATCTAATAGAAGAATTGAGGGGTCTGACGGGCCCAAATATACTAATTAAAGTTGTCACGAAAGTATGGGCTCATCAAATTTATAAATGAATGAATGAAAGCTGGAAACCCTTTTTGCAATCAAAATAGAAAAGCGTAGTAAAGGGGCCACAGGTCGTATTTTTCTCTGGGCTAGTTGTCGTGTTTGATTCGAACTTGTATTTAGGTGTCGTTTGTGTTTTTGGGTTTCAAATAAGTAATTGGGTTTAGTTCAATGGGAAATGAAAACACAATAGAAAGACGGAAACTGAACCAAGCAACTTAAACTAGATATGGCAACCAATGAGCTCAACTAATGGTAAACTTGATCAACCAAAACACTTATCCGAATTTTAAAACCAATACTCCCAGCAATTGCAAAAAGACTCTAAAAATCGTGTTGAACTTCAAGATCTACCACTCAAAACCGAAACATTCTTTTGATACCAAATGCAGCCATGGAGTAGCTTGGCACGCTAAGGAAACAGCTTATGTGCAAATTTGAACTACAATTCAGATTCACTAAAAGGTAGGTTAAATCTTGATATAAAGCAGTGCTGAAATTATCACTAAACTGCAGCACTAAAAGCTAATGTAACACAAATGAAATTTGAGCAAACACAACAAATACAAATTCAGAAACAATTGAATGTAAATCAGCAATTCAGATTCCCAAGCTGATGTGCAGAATGATAGTTTCAACTCCACTTGGATGCAAAATCAAACAAGCATCTATTTGATACGCAATTCAGAAATTGGGAGACCAATATGCAGCAAGACTGATCAGTCAGAACATATGTAAACTGAATGCAGTGGACAGTTCAGAAATGGAATGCAACATTCAAGAAATCAGAAATAAACTTAGTGAAAACTTCGAGTGCAAGAATTCTGAACATGGAAGCAAAAATGAAGCACCAAACCAAATGCAGGAATAGTGACTGGAATTCAGAAACTAACTGATACTAAACAACTAATTCCAAGCACATTCGCATATCCAAGGGTAGGATTAACTGCAGGATTCAACTCAAGGCAGCAGATTGCAAACAAGCTGAAAATTTCAGAGAACAACTAAATGCAGAGATGGAAGTTGATACAAAACTTCAGAATTGAAAGGATTAAGAGTTTCAGAACAAGGGATGCGCAGAAACACACTCTGAGTTGCAAGAACCAGATGCAGCGGGGTTTAACCTCAATCCGAATACCACTACAAATAGATCAACATGACATTCGAATGCCCCAATCTAATATGTAGGAAGGATTCAGAAAACTGATGTGCAGCAGGTTTATCAGAATATTCAGAAATGACAGAGCAGATTTGATATGCAAAGGGAAATGATACGCATGAACCAAATTGAAAAACAAACTGAGTTCGAACACAATTGTTCTCTAACAAACAATAAATCTAATTACTTACATAATCGAAGCTGATTAAAGCAGGAATGAATCAGAACTAAACTCAATTAATCTGGAATTTCAGAAACAGGAATGGCACGCAGCTTGAACTAAATTCAGAAATGAATTGCGGCTAAATAAACTGATCTAATTACACTAGTTCATTACACAAACCATCTAGCTAATTAAAACACTGATTTAAAACTCTAATTGAAACAAAAACTATTAAGAACTGAAACAACACAGAAAGTTACTCAGAATTTCAGAAATGAAGTGGCAGAAACGAAATTACAACTAAAACATTGAAATTAACTACTTAAACTACTCCTCAAGCCTTCCCTAGCTCAACTGCTTCTTGGTCGTCAAGCAAGAGTGAGCCTCGAACCCGCAAGCTCAGCAAATCAGTGGAAGAAAAACTCTGCGATTCAACTCCATTCAAACTCTCCCCAAGCTGAAATTAGCCATCGATTTCTTCAATGCTGCTGTGGTGGATTGCGATTGTGATTAGGGAATGATCCTAACCATCCAAGGAACCCCTCTGGACAGCTCGGATGCGGTGGCGATGAAGCGCAGCTGAGATTGACGAACTCGAGTGACAGAGCCACTGAAACCTCACGAAACTCTGTCTTTGGGAAAAATTCGAGCTGGAAATTCCTCTGTGAGCTCTCCCCACTGACCTAACACCTGTTCTAATGAAAGATTTGAGGGGTCGCGCCCCTTGGATGAAGAACTAGCTAAGAACACGATGAAAACTGAAGAAGAACCTACTGTAGCGGCGGAGACGCGACGAGGAGAAAGGCAGCTGCGTTTTTGATTAAATAGGAATCAATGGACGGCTCAGATCGATCGGAGGAGATCCAACGGTAGATCTTGGTCTGATTGGAGCCAAACTTTTATGATGATGATCTGGGGTCAGGATCTGCCTTGTGGTAGCTCGGATCCTCCAGATGTGCAACGGATGGTCCAGATCAACTCTATCTGTGAATGGACGCTCTAGAGCCCTCCTTGCTTGATCCAACGGTTGATCTAGCTCTGATTGGGATGAAACCTTCAGATCTTGATCATAGAGCTTGATCAACCCTAACCCTAGCTCGGATTGCTTCAGATCGTCCCGGATGGCTCAGATCTAGCCGCTTTTGAATCGGACGGCCCGGATTAATCGTAGGCTTGATAATTCGATCCGGTTCACATCCGACTCAGGTTTGACCCAGTATGCCCTAGGTCCAGGATCCTTTAATGCCTACAAAAATATATCAGAAAATTTAGTGGCCAATTAATCCAATTAAATGCAAATTTACAATTAAGTCCAAAATAAGATAAAGTTCCAAAACCTAGGGTAAAATCATAATTAAGCAATAAAAACATGGATCAAACATGGATTTTAGCAATTAAAATAATCAATAAAATGGTGCTTATCAGGGTCGCGCCCCTTGGATTGAAGAATCTATTGAAGAAAGTGAAGAACAAATGAAGAACACCGAAGCTTGCGGCGGAGACGCGACGAGGAAGAAGCTGGGCAGATTTTTGATTAAGTACTTGACAACAAACGGCTCAGATTGATTTGAGGAAATCCAACGTCTGATCTTCATCTGATCTGAACCAAATTTTGATGATGTTGATCAAGGGTCAGGATCTGCCTCGTGGTAGCTCGGATCCTCCAGATTTGCACGGATGGCCCAGATCAACCTAATCTTTGAATGGACAATCTAGAACCCTCCGAGCTCGATCCAACGGTCAAATGATCTCTGATTTTGATAAAACCTTTAGATCTTGATCCAGATGCTTGGTCAACCCTAACCCTAGCTCGGATTGCCTCAGATGGTCCCAGATGGCTCAGATCTAGTCGCTTTTGAATCAGACGACCCAGATTAATCCGAAGCTTGATAACTCGATCCGGGTCCACTTCTGACTCAAGTTTGACCCAGTATGCCCTAGGTCCATGATCCTTTCATGCCTACAAAAATAGATCAAAAATTTAGTGGCAAAATAATTCAAATATATCAAGATTTGCAATTAAGTCCAAAATAAAAGTAAGTTCTAAAACCTAGGGTAAATTCACAATTAAGCAAGTAAAATATGGGTCAAACTTGGATTTTAGCAACTAAAATAATCAATAAAATAGTACTTATCAACTCCCCACACTTAAGCTTGAGCGTCTCGCGAAACTACTAAGTATGTATCCCCTAGATTTTCTTAAGAATAATTAGAAGCAAATGAAAAGAAATTACCTAAGGTTGTCAATTCTCAAAAGTCTAAGCTCTATGGATTAGTATCTCGTCCTTAAATCAACAACTTAGCCTTTTAATCCATCATGATTCATTGAGATGAATTTAACTCACTAGCCTTTCAAGGAAAATTTTGGTGGCTCTCTCCTTAAGTTCTAAGTTGATGATGGAAGTGGAGCTCACTCAAACACACATGCTTCTTGCACTACCATAGGCTTGCTTATTATCTACTCTCCACCCTTATTCATGATTAGGATCAACATCTACAAAAACAAGTGAAAACATGGAAAATGTAAGAAATGGAGTAAAAGCCAAGAAAATAGAAAATGGAGTGGGAGACTTGGTTGCTCAAGAATGGTTCCAATGTACTTTTCTTCTCTTTACAGTCCTCTAGTGATATAAAAAGTGTGATGGAGTAAAACTTGGATAATGCTTTTCATTTGGGTGAAGAAAACTCTATTTGTTCGAATGTGCCAATTTGTGATATTGCGTGCCAACTTTGCTTCCTTCATTCTTCTATTCTGATTTTTTTTCTTCTTTTATCCTCTAGCAAGGTCAGACTTGTAGTGGAGCAAAGCTTTTAATTCGGATGAGAGAAACTTCACTTGTTTTCATGGTGCCAACTTCAATTGCGTGTCATTTGACTCTTTGTTCTTCTTTTTTTTCTATTTTTTTTTCTGTTCACTACTGATTCCCCGATTTGGTTGCAACTTCTCCTTGTTCATTCTTCCCTGCAATCTCATTTGGACACTTCGGACCAGTTAGTATCAGAGTTTGACACATCAAATGCAATTAGTAAATCACTCTTGCTACTCATTCTCTTCAAATTTGCACATTTCCATCACCTTTTTTTTCTGTTTCAATGTTTCTGCTCCACGGCAGATTCCTTGCAAATCACTCTTAACATCAATAGAAGCTTGCATCGAATGAAGAGTGAAGAATAAAATGCTCACTTGGTATTTCGGCACTGCACTACAATTCCTGCAATAGCACTTCACTGTTGATTTCCTTCAGCAGTTCAAATTCTGCTCCCAAGCAGTTTAGTCCAATTAAGATCACTCTGCAAATTCTGTGTCAATTCAGCACTGCATTACTAATTTCCCAACCCAAATTCAGTTTGAGATTAATACCAACTGTGCCGAAACTGCTTCATGGAGACACATCCTTAGTTCTAGCACTCTCACTGATTTTTTTTTCTGTTAATGTGTTTGATACTCACTGTTTTCTTCAATTGCTAGCAAACCTTGCACAGCTGCATTCCAGATTTCTCACAATGGTTCTGATTTTACAGCCAAGTGAAGCTGCAATTCAACTCTCTTTCACTTTGGCACACTTTGCTTTTGCGTGCCCTATTTGTCTTCATTGCAGAATTTTTTTTTTCATTGCGTGTCATTTTCCTTCTTCATGCAGAATTTCCTTCATAAATGCTTCACTCGATTTTGGCACTGCATCACTGATTTCCAAAACCAAAATTTCAGTTGGAGATGGATACTAACTTTTTGAGTCAACCTCACAAATGAACCTCACAAAAAAAAATTTCTTGACATGAAATGCCTCTTTGATACCAACTATTTCCAAAACAATAGTCACTCCCCCACACTTAAATCTTTGTCCGTCTCAGGCAAAGTAGCATTAAGAAACATCCCAAACAACAAGTCTATAGAAAAGTAAGGGTAAGAGTAGGAGATAAGTAAAGAAAAAATAGAATAAACATGATTAGTGCTAAAAATTGATGTGGAAAGGGAAACAAATGGATTAGCCTCTATAGATGTGATCCGATCATTGAAATATGGTTTTGAAAGAACCTAAGCAAGTTCTAGAGTACAATAACATATGTGTATCACAAATATAAGGCTAAGTCTCACTAGGCAAAAATAATTCATCTCAAGTCCTCAATTAAGAATCTAAAGCCAAGTAGTACTCAAGCATCCAAGAATTCATCCATTAGCTCAAACCTTAAGTTTTAACAACCAAATTTAATTTATTTTCAAAAGACTCTAAAATGACATGAAGATAACCTAGAGGGATGCATTTATTCCTAGTCATGCAAGAAAAAGTGACCAAAAGAAATAACATGATATTTACAATGTCTATTTATTCATTCTATTCTACTCACACATTTATTAGCAAGAACTCTATTTGAAAGTGAAAAATGCAATAAAAGAAAATGCAAGAAAGAGCAAACTCCCCTTTATTTCTGGTGGTCAGAGTCTATCAAGAAGTAGCCTCCATCGTGGTAGTGGAGGAGTCTGGGTGGCTGAGAGAGTTAGGACTCCCCCACACTTGAACTTTACAGAAAAATGCTCCGGTGGCCGAAGGCGATTTAGGTTCAAGATCCATTGAAGGAATGGAGTTCTTCGAATTAAAGTAAAATCATCTCCTCCCTCTTTATGCCTTTTGAAAGTTCTTCCAGGAGGTTGGAGTCTATTCAGATGGAGCACCCACTCCAGAAGTCTTCTGGACCCTACAAAACAATGTAATACCTCTCTCAAGCGTGCAGGGTAAGACAGAAATGAAATAATATCAGTCTCTGCATGAAATGTATCCAAAACTGCATCATATCTAATGAAATCAATTCTTGATATCTCAATAAATTTTTCATAATTATTTCCTACAAAAAATGCATCCAGGAACTCATCACAAATAATGAAATCAATTTTTGGCACATCAATAGAAATTTCACAATTATTTTCCACCAAGGATGTATCAAGAAATGTATTACAACCAATGAAATCAATTTTCGGTTCCTCAATAAGTGTTTCACAATCAATTTCAGCATAAGATATATCAAGAGCTGCATCACAATAAACAACATCAATTTCAGGCTCTTCTAAAAATTTTTCACTATCCGTTTCTACATAAGGTATATCAAGAAATGTTTCAGAGCCAATAAAATCAATCTCAGGTACCTCCATAAGTTTTTCACACTCAACTTCAGCATAAGATATGACAAGAGATTTATCACAATATACAACATCAATTTCAGGCTCTTCTAAAAATTTTTCACTATCAGCATTTTCATGATATGTATCCTTACATGCTTCAATTTCAACAAATTCTACACTAGGTACCTCTATCAATTTTTCACAATCAAATTCTACAAAAGATGTATCAATAAGTGTATCACCACCAATGAAATCAGTTTGAGGTACCTCTATGCAATTTTCAGAAAAAATAGGAGGAATACTTACCTGATCGTGCTGAAGAATACCTGGAGGTTCTACAAGAGTGGATGTAATTATTGGCTCCTCCTGGTAATGTGCAATCTCCTCTTAAGGTTCAGGTTCTGGTGGACACTCAACTCAAACAGGTGATCCTTGGGTTCTTGCTTCCACCAAGCAAGTCCTTACACTTTCTGGTTCATCCTCTGAATCTTCTAATGTACCAGTATATTGTGGTGGTCCCTGGGGCTTAGTGCAATCCCCTACACCTGTAGAATCATCTCCCATGCATGTTTCCTCAGTAATATCTGCAACAACCATGTTAGAAAAATTAGGACCATCAATTAAACTATCATCACAAAATAAAAGATGAGAAGGGTCCTGTAGTGCTTCAGAATCTTCTTCTTGAGCTGGAAAATTTGGAAGTGAATTTTGAACAAGAACTTCAGGAGGAATGCATGCTGTAGGTGCCCTATTTTTGATGTTTTCTTCTTCTTCTTCCACCAAAATTGCAAGATCACTTGAAGAAGGACTTGGCCATGCACTAGGGTCACCTTGAACTGATAAAAAATCAACTCCGGGGCTGTTTTGAATGGGAAAATGGAATGCTGGAATTTTTTCAGGAAATTCAACATTTGGAGTGTTTAAACTTGACACAACCTCTTCATTTCCCAAAGTTAGATCACCATCATACCCCTCAGAATTAAAAGCAGCTTGAGAAGATAATTGTTCTAATCTTTGGGCTTTTATCTGATTCAATTGATCTTGCAATTTTCCAAGGCGTCCTCCGATGTCGTAAAGCTTTTGTTGTTGTTGAAAACTTTGCTGTTGTTGTAGGACTTGTTGAAACATCTCCTCCAGCCTTTGTTGTTGAGCCTCACTCTCATTAGGATTCTCAAAGCCTCCTTGATTAGTGTGGATCTCCTGTTGGTCTTGAAATGTAACATAAGGCTGCTGAAGACCAAAAATAGGCTGTGCATTCTGAAATGGGAACTGTTGGGGCTGCTCAAATGGTTGAATGGGCTGATTAAACTGCTGAAAATTGGGCTGGAATGATGGTTGAATTTGCTGAAAATTGTAGCCCTGAAAATTCTGTATTTGAGGTTGACATTGTTGATTGAAAGGCTGAAATGGTTGGGACTGAAAACTCTGGTTTTGAAACTGAAAATTTGGATCGTATGGCTGTGAATGTTGAAGAGGTTGTTGAAAATTCTGTATGGGTTGAAATTCTTGCTGCCATGGCTGAGGTTGAGGCTGAAATTGATTATTTCCATGCTGAAAACTTGAATAAGGCTGCTGGAAATCTTGGTTAAGATGCTGAAATCCTGGGTTTGGTTGAACTTGATGGAAGGGTGGTTGCTGAAAATTCAGATTGTCTACACACCCTTGCTAAACTCCTTGAAAAGATAATTGATTTTGTTGATAGGGTTGCTGAAATTGGGGCTGAAATTGCTGAATTGGTTGCTCAGAAACTGAAAATTGTGGCTGCCCATTCTGAATTTGTTGGAAATTTGGTTGACTTGGTTGAAAATCTTACTGAAATTGTTGAACTTGTGGCTAAAAAAATTGATTTGTTTGCTGGAAATTCGAATAGGGCTGCTGAAAATATTGGTTTTGCTGCTGAAACTGTTGACATGGCTGCTGGTAAGTAGATGAATGATTGTTGGATATTTGTTGATTCACATGATTCACCCAAAACTTTAACTCTGACAGTGCACTTGTGATCTCTTTACAGTCCTCTGGTGAAAACATTTTGATCTTGCAGCCCTGTCACAAAACAAACAAGAAAAATGGCAGCAACCGTATACAAAAGATAAAGCACAAGAAAATAGAATCAAATGATATGCCCATAAGCACACAAGCAAAAAATCAAACAAATCAACTAGTTGCTTCCCCGGCAACGGCGCCAAAAATTTTGATGGACCCAAAATAGGTTGTCACGAAAGTGTGGGTCTCAAAATTTAGATATGTGTAATCTGGAAACCCTTTTTACAATCAAAGAATGAAAACGTAGTAAAGGAGCCACAGGTCGTATTTTTCCTAGGGACTAGTTGAGAGTGTTTGATTCGAGCTCGAGTTTATGTGTCGTTGATAATTTTAGGTTTCGAATAAAATCTGGGTTTTGGTTTAGTAATGAAATTGCAATGAGAAGTAAAGAAACTTAACTATGGAACTTAACCCAAGTAATTCAACCACTGAACTCAAACCATTGGGAGCTAAAATGCAACTTAGCCTAATTTGGAAAACAATCCGATATGAAATCAAACCAAGTTCAATTGATACTAATGAAGGAATTGCTTCAGGAATTACTACTCCAAATAATCCAAATGTAAAGCAGTCTATAGCCAAACTGATACAAATTCAGTGCCACAACCTCACTTGATACAAAGTAATAGCTATTGAACAACTTGAGACAAAAATGAAAGAAGCTAATGTGCCAAGAATTGAAACTGTTTTCAGAATTATTAGCTGGGTAATTCAGTGTGAAAAGGCTAGACTATCAATGAAGTTATCTACTCGAATGAATGAGGAGATGTGAAAGCTGAAACTGATTAAGGGAAGAAAATAAAGCTAAATTCAGGAATGGAATGCCTGAGACAAACCTCTACGCAGAAATGAGATGCAGCAGAAATTTGGATGCAAAAATCATACAAGTAAACTGATTTCAAATGCAATCAAGTTCCAATGCTAATCTTCACTGATACCATTTTAGAAATGATACTTGGGACTTGCAGAAATAGAGTTTGCTAGCAGAAATAGACAGCTAATTTGCAGAAACGTAAATCGAGTTGCAACAAAACTGATACCAGAAATTGAGTCCCATTGCTATGTGAATGAGACAAGCTGCAATGGATAAATGCAGAAGAAAAACTAATACATGCTTGAAACAAAATTCAGAAACTGAAAGAGAGAATTGATACGCAGAACAGGGCTGAAACTGGCTGATACGCACGCTGGAAACATGGATACAAACTGATACGCAAGGATTAAGCAGGAAATAAACTGAAATTAAAAGCAATTGTGCACTAAACACATTCCCTAACTATTAAACTTGCAGAATGAAACGCAATTGAAGCTAAAACAATTCAGAAATTGAAATTAAAGTAGCTGATATGAAGACAGTACAGAACAGTTGCGGCAGAAATAAAATTACAGCTAAAACAAAGAAATTAACTAAAGAATCTACTCCTCAATGACTCCCTAGATCAAGTACTCCTTGTTCGTCACGTAAGGGTGAGCCTCGAACCCCTAAGCTCAGCAAATCAATGGAAAATAGCCTCTACGATTCAAATCCAGCTCACACTCTGAGCCAAGCTGAATTCCCAATCGATTTCCTCAATCTCGCCTTGTCCAATCGTGCGGATGGTGTGGGGATAACCAAGCACTCCAGGGAACCCCTCCAGATAGCTCGGATGGATGACGGATTGAACAAAATCAAAATCGAAGCAATCGATGGCAGAACCGAGGAAACCCTCACTCGGCTTTGTTTTTGGCCAATTCGGAGCTGGAACTTCACCAAGAAACCTTCCCAATGACCTAGCACTCGATCTAATAGAAGAATTGAGGGGTCGCGCCCCTTGGATTGAAGAATCTACTGAAGAAAGTGAAGAACAAACGAAGAACACCGAAGCTTGCGGCGGAGACGCGACGAGGAAGAAGCTGGGCAGATTTTTGATTAAGTACTTGACAACGGATGGCTCAGATTGATTTGAGGAAATCCAACGGCTGATCTTCATCCGATCTGAACCAAACTTTGATGATGTTGATCAAGGGTTAGGATCTGCCTCGTGGTAGCTCGGATCCTCCAGATTTGCACGGATGGCCTAGATCAACCTAATCTTTGAATGGACAGTCTAGAACCCTCCGAGCTCGATCCAACGGTCAAATGATCTCTGATTTTGATAAAACCTTCAGATCTTAATCCAGATGCTTGATCAACCCTAACCCTAGCTCGGATTGCCTCAGATGGTCCCAGATGGCTCAGATCTAGCCGCTTTTGAATCGGACGACCCAGATTAATCCAAAGCTTGATAACTCGATCCGGGTCCACTTCCGACTCAAGTTTGACCCAGTATGCCCTAGGTCCATGATCCTTTCATGCCTACAAAAATAGATCAAAAATTTAGTGGTAAAATAATTCAAATATATCAAGATTTGCAATTAAGTCCAAAATAAAAGTAAGTTCTAAAACCTAGGGTAAATTCACAATTAGGCAAGTAAAATATGGGTCAAACTTAGATTTTAGCAACTAAAATAATCAATAAAATGGTACTTATCAGACCTCCAGACAAGGATAATGTGCTTATCTCAAGCTTCGTATAAGACATTGTCCTAGCTCATTCTAGCATGGATACCTCTAAAAGAAAGTTTTGTACTTTTCAATTTTAGAGCTACTCTATCTAAGAGATATGTTTGTATTATCAAAGGTAATAGAGTAGGTAATGGCGGTTCCTCTAGCATCAGCTAGAGAAAGTCTCTTGTATGCTAGAAATGAGCCCAAATCTCTGTTGTGCCGTGGGCATGGGTAACAGATATCAGAGTAACCTAGGTTAAGGAAATTGGAATATGGTAAAAGCATGTATACCGGGCAGACCAATTTCCTGTAGGTTATATGGATACAGAATTTCAATCTAGATAGGGGCATATAGGAATATTCCTTGGGTTTTGTGTTTTATTTTTAGGAGGAAGAACCATTGTAAAGTAGAGTGTTGTGCAGCGTCTACGTAATGGACCCTACGGTGTAGGCTGGATACTCTGGACGCCTGCGTGGCAGCCAGTAGAGCTACATGGTTCATAAACCTTAAGATGGACTTCGATGTGATTTCTGATTTGCACAGTAGTATCACGTGTGATGTGATTAAAATGGTGCAGTTGCAAACTCGAAGGAATCACAAGTCCATAAGGCAAGTAAACACATAGAGTGCAAGTTCCACCCAAAATAGGAATAGTTGCTGTTGCCTGGTTTGCATCGGAGAATGATCTAGGTATATCATCTCACTAAAGCCTTGGAAGCGAGAGCTTCAGGCTTGTGACGAATCTAAAGGTTAGATGTATGACATTTTGAGAACAGCAAAGTCTTTGAGTATAAGTGGGAGATTGTTAGGATGTATACTAAAAGCTTTGCATTTTGGTTTAAAGATACATCTACATTTTAAACGGAATCAGAAGTCACACAGTGCACGTTTATGTTTATATTAGTATGTGCACTAAATGTCTAATGCTTAGCATTGTAGATAGCATGGTGCGTGGTGTCACACACAAGATCATGTTATCAGGTCCCTTACCGAAGCATAAGAAAGAGGCTTACAACCGAGATGGAGTTGGACAAACCAATCGGAATGGTTGTAATGTAATCAGGTGTGGTTTATCTTAACCATAGGATTACACTAGTGTACTTTGTGTACAATGAGTAGGACCAAAAGAGAGGTCATCCAATTTTTGTACTGACCTAGTAAATTGGATTAGACCTCGGATGCTATTATGGAGTATGAACTCTGAATCCCGAAATAATGGCGGGCATATATTATTAACTATTGTTTCTTTGATTTACCCATAGGCGAGATCTATTCTGTTAGATCGATAGACCCGGTAAGTTGGGAAATAATATTAATAATATGATATGCCGTTAATTATTGACGGAATCCGTGTCCTAGTGAGTCAGGGTGATGATGCCCCCTTGGTGAGCTCAACAGGATCGCCATATCAGATTTTGCAAGTAGACTATGGTCCGGCATGTCGAAAAGGTTGAGTGGTACTAATCAAGGATCAAGAAGATAATTAATTTATTTATCAGTAAATTGAGTTAATTATCGAGTATACGATATCATAAACATGGGGAGATGGACGACTCGTAATAGGTGAAGCCCATATGAAAACATGGGGGTCGGTGAGGAAGTATAATGGGATCCTTTAGTTGAATGGATCTCCATTAAATGGATTGGGTTTGGATCCCATTAGAGGGCCAAGAACTAACTCCTCCTCATGGTCCCTATCTTAGCCCAATAGAGCCCCATTAGAGTCATGATAAAAGGCCGGATTAATTAAGGAATTAATTTGGGATTAATTTATTTATCTCAAAATTAATTAAAGAATTAATCAAGGATTAATTAAGGGATTAATTTGGGATTAATTAATTTATTAATCTTGAATTAATTAAATAATTAATCATGAAATAATTAAGAAATTATTCTATATAAAAATTTGGAAGAAGCTTGCTGTGTGGAGCTCGGAAGAAGCTTGCTGTGTTCTTGTCTGTGCTAAGTGCTAAGTAAGAACTTTCTTGTGTTTCATTGTGCTTAAAACTATATCTTTGATTGAAATGCTGTGGAGAGTTTACTCCACCGAGAAGGAGGTTGCTTTCTATCCGGATCTTCCGGGGCTTGATCTGCCGACGATCAAGGGATCTCCCACCTTAAGGGCACGCCAAGGAGTAGGGGCAAGTTATCCCCGAACCTTGTAAATCCTCTTGTTAGCGTTCTTGTGTTTGCTCATAGTTTAGGGTTTAGTTTTCTGCATATTCTGTTTTTATCACTTTCGCTGTGCTACTAAAAGTTTGAGTGCAGAAATTTGAAAAGCGCAAAGTCCAAGTGTTTGGCTATATTCACCCCCCCTCTCTAGCCATCCAAGTTCCAACAAGTGGTATCAGAGCTTGGGGCTCTATACAAGCGGATTAACAACCGAGAGCTATCATCCATGGCTTTGAGAGAAAGTTTTTCCACCACCCGACCTCCCTTCTTCGATGGCGCAGATTTCCAATATTAGAGATCGAAGATGGAGTATTACTTGAAGATGGACATCAATACTTGGTTCGCGGTGAAGGAGGGATTCACCCCTCCAAAGGATGATGAAGGCAAAGAACTTGAGTCTTGGCGGTGGACGGCTGAACAAACTCGGAAGAGTGAAGCCGACGCAAAGGCGGTTGTCACCCTTTAATGCAGCATGAACAAAGACCAACTCATCAAGGTTGGTCCTTTCACAAGTGCAAAAGACTTATGGAACAAGCTCATCGAACTCCACGAGGGCACCCGAGATTCAAGAATCGCCAAGAGGGACTTGTTCCTCAACCAACTTCAAAATCTCACCATGAAGGAGAATGAAACGGTAAGTGAGCTACATAGCCGGTTCAAAGAAGTCCTCAACGGGCTTCATTCTATTGATGAAAAGGTCGAGAATCGCGACCTTGTGAGGTATGTGCTAAAAGCATTTCTAAGGAATGTTTTGTGGTCATCCATGGTGGATGCCTACAAAGTTTCCAAGGATTTATCAATTGTTAAACTAGATGATCTATTTTGTGAAATGGAATTGCATGAAATGGCTAACAAAGGCCCTAAGGAGAAGGGGATTGCCTTAGTTGCAGGGGAACGATCTAACAAGAAGAAGAAGGAGAAGAAGAAGAAGGAAGTCTCTTCATCTTCATCCTCTTCCGAATCCGAGTCCGATTCCGAGGAAGATGGCAGCGGGTCTTCTTCCTCTGAGACGGCAAATTTTGTGAGAAGAATGATGAGAAGGGGTCGATGCTTCAAGGGTAAAGGTAACCCTAGTGAGGTTAAAGTTGATAAGACTAACGTTTCTTATTTTGAGTGTGGTAGGAAAGGGCACTTCAAGAGTGAATGCCCAAAGCTTAGGAAGAAGGAGGAGAAATCCAAAAAGAAAGAGGAGAAATCAAAGAAGAAGAAGAAGGCCTTGAAGGCCACTTGGGATGAATCTTCCTCAAGTTTATCCGACGAAGAAAACGAGGAGAAGAGTACACGGCACGTGGCACTCATGGCTCTTGGAGAAGATCAAGAAAGCAGTGATGAATCCTCCAACTCCTCAAACGCGGCTTCATCATCTTCGGATGATGAAGAGGTAACCTTTCCCGAACTAGAAAAATGTTATAGAGCTATTGCATGTTTAACCAATATGTTGAAAAAGTTAAAAAATAGGGTTAAATCATTACAATTAGAAATTGAACAATTGAAGTCATCTAGGGATGATAACAAGATGATTTGCATGTTGAAATGTTAGAGGATGAGATTAAGTCAATGAAAATTGAGATTGAACATTTGAAATCCTCTAGGGTTGAGGATGTAGATGATTTGCATGATGAATTATTAGAGGAAGAAAATAAATCATTAAAGAGTGAAGTTGAGAGACTCAAGAATATTCTTGAGAAGTTCTCAACAAGCTCAAAAACCCTAGACATGATTTTGAGTGCCCAAAGGGCAGTCTACAATAGGGCCGATATTGGTTATCAACCCAAAGAACCTTCATTTGTGTCATTGATGTCTAGGACTGATATGAGACAATCTAAGACACCCAAGGTTCAAAAGAAAGTTGTCAAGGCATGGGTGCCTAAGACTTGTTTAGTAGGTGCTTTAGGTCCCAAGGTTTGGGTACCTAAAACTTTTATTTTTCGAATTGTGTAGGTTATGATTGAGGGGGAGCATCTATCAACTTGGTTCGTTGATAGTGGGTGCTCCAAACACATGACCGGGGATAGATCATTGTTTACTACCCTTCAAAAGAAAAGTAGAGGTAATGTTTCATTTGGTAACAATGGTAGTCTTAAGGTCATAGGAATAGGAGACATTCAAATATCCGAATGTCTTAGAATCTCAAATGTCCTTCTAGTCAAGGGGATGATATTTAATCTCCTAAGTGTCAGTCAATTGTGTGACACGGGTTACACAATTGATTTTCAACCAAGTCAATGTCTAGTTAGACAACATGACACCTTGGACACGGTACTAGTAGGAACAAGAGTAGACAATATTTATCAGGTTTTATTTAAAAATGCTACTAATGCTTTTGCTAAGTGTCTCATGTCAAAAGAAGAAGAGTCTACCCTTTGGCACCGGAGGCTAGCACATGTTAACATAAAGAACATCCGGAAGTTGGCTAACAAGGGATTAGTTCGTGGCTTACCAAGCATCAAGTATGAAAAAGAAAAGATTTGTGATGCATGTCAAATGGGTAAGCAAACAAAATCTGCACATAAAGATAAAAGCGCTGTAAGTACATCTACCGCATTAGATTTACTTCATATGGATCTTTTTGATTGTAGCACTATCATATCATTGAATGGAAGTAGATATTGCTTTGTTATCATTGATGATTTTACTAAATATACATGGACTTATTTTCTTAAATATAAGGACCAAACCTTAGATGTTTTCATTTCTTTTTGTAGAAGAGTTGAAAATGAGAAATCATCAACAATTAAGACAATTAGAAGTGATCATGGAGGTGAATTTCAAAATCAATAATTTTTAGAATTTTGTCAAGATAGAGGTTATAGACATGAGTTCTCCACTCCTAAAATACCACAACAAAATGGTGTTGTAGAGAGGAAGAACTGTGTTCTGCAAGAGGCTGCACGAAGCATGCTTAATGAGTACTCACTACCGAGTTACTTATGGGCTGAAGCTGTAAATACAGCTTGCTATGTGTAAAACCGAGTCCTCATCCATAGGTTCTTAGGAAAGACTCCCCATGAACTTTGGTTTGGAAAACCACCTACGGTTAAACACCTTAGGGTGTTTGGTTGTAAGGTGTTCATCCTAAACACCAAGGATCACCTTGGAAAGTTCACGGCAAAAGCTGATGAAGGGATACTAGTCGGGTATTCCCTAGTTAGCAAAGTCTACCGAGTCTACAACAAGAAATCTAGATTGGTTGAAGAGTCTTCTGATGTTGTCTTTGAAGAAATTCCGAAGGCCAATGAACAACCACAAGATGAAGTCCAATTCAAACTTAGTCTTCGAACTTAGGAGACTAAGTTTGAATGAAAGTCCAAATGTTGTTGATGGTAATAAATCCAATGATGGTGAGCCTAGACAACCCATAGATCAGCCGGATCCTGAGGCTGAGCTTGTGTATAGTGAACCCATTCAAGAAGCACCACCAACACCTAGGCAAACTAGATTAGTCTCTAGTCATCCCCAAGACCAAATTGTTGGAGACATCCATCATGGGATTAGAACTAGATCATTCTTTAGGAATGAGGCTAATGAAGTTGCCTTAATTTCCAAAATTGAACCTAGAAAAATTGACGAAGCATTAAATGATCCCGATTGGATCATTGCGATGCAAGATGAACTAGGTCAATTCGAAAGAAGTCAAGTTTGGGACTTAGTCCCTGGACCTAAGAAGACCACCATCATTGGAACCAAATGGGTCTTCAAAAATAAGTTGAACCATAAGGGAGAAATCATTAGAAACAAGGCACGCTTAGTAGCCAAGGGCTACAGTCAAGTTTAAGGCCTTGATTATGATGAGACCTATGCTCCCGTGGCACGATTAGAGTCCATCCGATTGATGCTAGCATTTGCAGCACATCGAGGGTTCAAATTGTATCAAATGGATGTCAAATCGGCCTTTCTAAATGGTTTAATTAGAGAAGAGGTCTATGTCAAACAACCTCCGGGGTTTGAGAGTACCGAATTTCCAAACCACGTGTTCAAGCTCAAAAAGACACTTTATGGCCTTAAACAAGCACCCCGAGCTTGGTACGAGCGGTTGTCGACCTATCTAATTGAAAAAGGCTTTGTAAGAGGCCAAATAGACCCTACACTATTTCTACGTAGAGATGGTGACAATATTTTTGTAGCCCAAGTATATGTCGATGACATAATTTGTGGCTCAAATAACAAGGGCTATTTAAATGAATTCATTGGACACATGGAGAGTGAATTTGAAATGAGTCTAGTGGGAGAGTTGACTTTCTTCCTTGGACTTGAAATCAAACAAACCCGAGATGGGATCCATGTGCACCAATCGAAATACACACAAGAAATGCTTCGAAAATTCAACATGAGTGATTCAAAAGAGGTAACCACTCCCATGGCTCTAAACACAAGATTAGACAATGATGAGAGTGGTAAACCCGTTGATTTGACTCAATATCGGAGCATGATAGGTAGTTTGCTATACCTCACAGCTAGTCGACCTGATATTCTTTTCGCTGTGGGTATGTGCGCTAGGTATCAAGTTTGTGCCAAGGAATCTCATCTAATCGCTGTTAAGAGAATTTTGAGATATCTTAAAGGCACAATTGGAGTCAGACTTTGGTACCCCCGTACCGAATCATTTGATTTAATTGGCTATACCGATTCCGACTACGCTAGATGTAAGTTGGATCGGAAAAGTACGAGTGGGGGTTGTCAATTTCTAGGATCATCTCTAGTTAGTTGGTCAAGTCGGAAGCAACATTGTGTTGCTCTCTCCATGACCGAGGCAGAATATATCGCCATGAGAGAGAGTGTATCACAATTGTTGTGGATGATTCACACTCTAGAGGACTATGGATTGAGTTACAAAAGTGTGCAAGTGTTGTGTGATAACATTAGCACAATTAACCTAACCAAGAATCCAGTCCATCATTCTAGGACCAAACATATTGAAGTGCGTCACCACTTCATTAGGGATCATGTTGCTAGGGGAGATATTGTACTCTCACATGTAGAGTCCAAATCAATCCTCGCTGATATTTTCACTAAACCACTCCCCGAAAATGAGTTTAGCTTCTTAAGAAGGGAGTTGGGAATGTGTCGCGCTTCATAGTTTTCAAAAGGCTTTCAAAACCCTTCATGATAAGTTCTAATTGTTGGGATACAATTGGATAACTTTGGGGACATCTCACACAAACTATAAGGTTTACCAAAATATTTTTGTTTGCTAGAAATGGGGTGAGATGTTAGGATCAACCCAATTTCTCAAAATGTCAATGCATCCCTTGAGAAATTAAGTTGACGAGATAAAAATCACTTCGGTGACCAAGTATGGGGAAAACCAATGCATAACACATGTGTATTTGGCTCCATGATCATACTTGGACATTCCAATCAAGGAAACTTGATTGGAAACCTGAATTTGACACAATCTTGATTGAAATTGTTTGAATGATTATTGATTGAGTTTGACTCCACTTGGGTGGAGCAAAGTGATTTGTTCGAACCATAAGGACTTTTGATCCTTGTTTAGGGATCAATTATAGTCAAGGGATCACTTCCAAGATCGATATCTTTCATCAGATCCCTTCAGGAATTGTCTAAAAATCTGAAACTGCAAGTTTCAGATCATATCAGGGAGTATCAGGAACCCTGATCGGTCACTGGACCGATCAGGCGTAGGGCTGATCGGTCCCCGAACCGATCTGGCTCCCTCCTGTGATGATCGGTCCACAGACCGATCAGAGGGGTCACAGAGACTTAACGAAATTCTGTCCAAACATTCTGTGCTTGCCTGGATCAGTCCCCGGACCGACCTAGCACCCTGTGGTGATCGGTCCACAGACCGATCAGGAGGGCTTCCCGAATATCATCCGACCCTACTGATCGCTTCTTGATCGATCAGCCGATCGATCAGGAGCCTGCCTGATCAGTCACCCGACCGATCAGAACCAGGCCAGTCTGATCAGGCCAGAGCTTGATCGGTCTAGGCGCTCTCATATCGAACGGTGATCCGTTCGATCACATTAAATTTCGGTTGGTGGACCGATCCACCAACCTAATAACTTCGCGAAAACTCCTCATCTCCCAAGCCGTAGCGCCGAACCTCCCTACTTGCGCTTCTTCATCCCGTGCGAGCGCTTTCCCTGCGTCTCCTTCTTCCTCTTGCGAGTGAGTCTTTGTGCGCGCGCGTGCGATTCTGAGAAGATTTCCTGCGAGCGTTTTCCTGTCTTCTGCAAGTTTCCTTCTTGCTCAAGGTTTTGCGCTCATCTCTTGCGCCGAGAACTTTCTCCTGCGCGAGCTCTCCTTCCAGCCTTCAAGATCTTCATCACCAACATCAATGGCACCAAAGTCAGTTTTTGGTTTAGTTTTCCTTGCAGATCAGTTCATAGTGTATGTATTTACGCTAACCATGGTGTTTCTTTTGGTGTTTTAATGATGTGTCGTAACCCTATGTTTCTGCCGTGACCATTCCTTGCCATCTCATTTGATCAATGCTTCATGTACACTTGATTATTCTATGCCATGACCAATTCTCATATTGGTCTTGTGATCTTTCAATTTGTGTCATGATTCCCTTTCTGTGATTAAATTGTTGCAATGATCAACTCTATCAATCCATTAGAAGAGCATATAAGGGAAAGGAATCAGTGGAGGGTAGCTCGAGGGGCAAAGCCCCTTCCTCATCAGCACCCTCCTGAAGGCCCCAGCCTTCCTCCAGTTCTCGATTTCCCAATGCCGCCTGCGAGTAGGCTTTTCAGTCCAGGACCTTTAAATTACTCTCCTGCCGATCGATTGATGTTCCATTTCTGACTGAGCACTGCCCTTCTATCATGGAGATAGTCACTTGCTACAATCTTGGCTTTCTCCTTTCTCTTGAAAGGACTATCAATTATGATCTTGTTTCAGAGTTCTACAACAATCTCCAACAAGGGCCTCAAGGAGGCTTCGAATTCACCACTCGCGTAGCAAAGAGAAATCTTGATTTCTCTTATGAGATTCTAGCGGAGTACCTAGGCGGTCGACGATCGCCTAACCTGTATTCGATCTATCCCGAGCTCCCTGACCCTCTGTTGGCTCCATTTGCGGACGTTACTCCTGATGGCATCTATCAATATATCTTTGGTCATCCCCGCCCAGCCGGTCTTGATGAGTTGGGTCCTGATTTTTCTACTTTTGTAGCACTCCATCTCTCTCCTACCGATTACATCTTGTTCAAGATTATCACAAACTGTATCCTGCCAATCACTTCCAAACCCTTAACTGAGATCCGACCCTATCATTGCCTGATGCTCTACGGCATGCACCGTCGCATGGACTTCGATATCATGGAGAGCATCTTTCAGTCCATTTTCTCCTATCGAGAGCCGAGCCGCCGCACAGTCTATATGACATTTGGTCATGTCATCACCGACTGGCTTATGTCAGTAGGTGTTGATGTCACCAAGGGCAGGACAGTGCCCATGGTCCAACAGGATTGCAGACTTGGCCGGCGAGTATTTGCCAAGTCCGACATCATCATACGGGATCGCGATGGGGTTTTGGTTTGGAAGGACGGGAGGGGACTTGGCGAGCTTCCTGGAGGTCCACACTTTCAGGTACCAGCAGATGCTGCTGCACCTCAGGAGGCTCCCGTCGCTGCTGCTGCTGATTACGACTATGAGCCAGACCCGGATCTACGATGGCAGATTTACGAGCTGGATCAGACGATCCAGCAAGATCTTCACATACGAGAGCTCTATCGGGAGGAGATCCATTCGGGGTTCTGATCTTTCGATCGTAGACTGACCACAGTGGAGTCTGATGTCTCCAGGATCCGTACACTGCAGCAGACGTGGTACGATGAGTGGCGCCGTCACACATTTCCTGGGAATGCGCCTTCCGGTAGTGCTGCACCTGGGTCCTTTGATGCTAATGATGACACGCTGGACGATCCGATGCAGGTTGACCCCCCTCCCCCGCGCTGATGGTTGATATACTCTGTGTCTGCTTGACATTTGATTTTCTGATTACTTGGATTGTGTGACTTTCGGGCTGTATGCCTTGTGATTTGACTTTTATGGCTTTGTGCCACACTTACTTTGACTTTGATGCATTGGTATGCATCTGGTTAGTTATTTGGTTTTGATGCACATGACTATGACTAGATTTTGCTAAATGATGCATCTGATATTTTGCATGTAGTTTATATTTGCCTTATCATGTTTTTGATTGTTGGCATGTATGTGTGTTCACATGATTACTATCTGCCTGTGTGCCTCATTCTATATTACTATGTTCATGCTTATGATGTCATATTCATATGATGCATATGCTAGTTTTAGTATGCCCTACTTTTGTCATATGTGCTCATATGTTTATCAAAATAAATCATTCATACCTGTGTTATTTTGGGATACCCCTAGGGTTGAGGGGGAGTATGGTTAAACTTAACAGCCCCTCTAGACCCTTTTCGGTGTTCGACAAGGGGGAGAGTGTGGTTGGTTAAGTTTAGAATGATTATGTTGTAGGGGGAGGATCCTGATTCCCCTATGATTCTGAATTTGAGAAAATTGATTGAGAATCCCTAAACTTAAAATCGGGTTGTCAAACAACAAAAAGGGAGAGATTGTTGATGCAGTCTGACCCTGATTGTTGTTTTGGTGTTGACATCGATTTTAGTTTAGGTTGATGATTATGATTATGGTTAAGTCCTGATCGGGGATTAGGCATGGTATGGAAAATCCTAGCTTGGAGGGCTAGGTGTTGGAAAATCCTAACCTAGAGGGTTAGGTGTGAAAAATCCTAGCTTGGAGGGCTAGGTTTGGAAAAGTCCTAATTCGGAAGGGTTGGGTGAAAAGTCCTAGCTTGGAGGGCTAGGTGAAAAGTCCTAACTTGGAAGGTTAGGTGAAAATTCCCAACTTGGAGGGTTAGGTGAAAAAGTCCTAGCTTGGAGGGTCAGGTCCTAGCTTGGAGGGCTAGGTTTGGAAAAGTCCTAATTCGGAAGGGTTGGGTGAAAAGTCCTAGCTTGGAGGGCTAGGTGAAAAGTCCTAACTTGGAGGGTTATGTGAAAATTCCCAACTTGGAGGGTTAGGTGAAAAAGTCCTAGCTTGGAGGGCTAGGTTGGATGAAACCCTAGCTTGGAGGGCTAGGTTTGAGTCCCTGGATCGGTTTGGTGACCGATCAGGGAAGTTGGCACGCTGCTCCTTCGTGGATCGGTCCGGTGACCGATCCAGCAATGACTGATCGGTCTAGTGACCGATCAGGGAGCGCACAGTGAGGTTGGGAACCTACTGTGTGGCTCCTGATCGGTCTGGTGACCGATCAGGGAGCAGGCCGTTGCCTCGTTGCTTGGCTCCTGATCGGTCCGATGACCGATCAGGGAGTAGGCAGCTTCCTCACTATCCTGCTTCTGATCGGTCTGGTGACCGATCAGGGAGCACTCAGTGAGTTGAGTTCCCCCGCTGATCAGCTCCTGAACGGTCTGGTGACCGATCCACGACTTAGGATTTGATTTCCATGGTACTGTTCACTCAGACGTGGACAGATCAGGCTTGAGCCTGATCGGTCAGGGAGCTACCTGATTGGTCCGGTCACCGATCAAGATTCACTCTGATCGGTCTGGTGACCGATCAGGCTTGTGTCACAGCGAGAGCTGGGAGTCCCAGCAAAGCGATGGATCGGTCTGGTGACCGACCCACGAGCCCTAGATCGGTCTGGTGACCGATCACTTTAATTCAAATTGCACTGTCAGACGCTCTGATCGCGTCTGACCGTATCCGATTCTCTGCATTTGATCCCTGATACTTGATTTACTGAGTGATATGTTGTGCTAATGCTCTGATTAAGCTGTAGGTGACAGGGAAGGATTCAAACACTCAAGAAGAGTCAATGAAGGCCTTTCCTTGGAGCAGGTTTGTCTGTTTTCCATCTCAGGTTGCAACGGACGTTGGCGCTGGCTGGAGCTGCTGACTGAGGCTGGTCTGAGGGAAGCTCAGGGAGTCCAGAAGAGCTCAGTGGTGGCCGGTGGTTGCAGGAGAGCAGCTGGAGGCTGCAGTGAGATGGTGACCTGGCGCTAGTGGAGAGTGGATATGCAGCGTGGTGGAGAAGAGCAGAAAAAAAACGCTTGCTTCAACAGAATTTTGGTTGCCTTGGTTCTCTGCTGCAATTTCTTGCTGCGTGATTGTGCTCTTGGCTGATCATCCTCTCTTGAGAAAGCTACTGTGATCTTTGAATCAACCATCCCTTGCTTGAACTTGGAGGAAGGAACAAGAGGCTTTGAGTCCAACAGCGAGAAGACACGAAGAAAGGGATTCTTACGTGAGATCGTCGCTGGGTGGAGCTCGGAAGAAGCTTGCTGTGTTCTTGTCTGTGCTAAGTGCTAAGTAAGATCTTTCTTGTGTTTCATTGTGCTTAAAACTATATCTTTGATTGAAACGCTGTGGAGAGTTTACTCCACCGAGAAGGAGGTTGCTTTCTATCCGGATCTTCCGGGGCTTGATCTGCCGACGATCAAGGGATCGCCCACCTTAAGGGCACTCCAAGGAGTAGGGGCAAGTTATCCCCGAACCTTGTAAATCCTCTTGTTATCGTTCTTGTGTTTGCTCATAGTTTAGGATTTAGTTTTCTGCATATTCTGTTTTTATCACTTCCGCTGTGCTACTAAAAGTTTGAGTGCAGAAATTTGAAAAGCGCAAAGTCCAAGTGTTTGGCTATATTCACCCCCCTCTCTAGCCATCCGAGTTCCAACACTTTCTTCTCCTGTTGTGGCGTGCGGAACGTGCGGAAGCAAGGGAGGAAGAAGATTGGAGCGCTGGCAAGCGTGGCCACCTTTGGTGTTTGTCGCCGGAAAAACGAAGGGTTGCGCGAGAGCTTTTCTTCCTTGTGGTGTTGCTCCCATGGGATAGGAAGAAGAAGAGGAGGTTGGCGTGGGCTGTGGTGAAGGAGAGGAGCTCATCCTCTTGACCTCACCATCATCTTCTTCAAGGGGCCGCCGGGTGGTGAAGCAAAACCCTAACCCTAGGGTTTTGTAGCTTGGCGCAAAGGGAAGGAGAAGAAGAAGGATTGATACGCGTGCCTTGGTGACTCCACATCTTGGGAGATCGTCGCCCACACGACGTCCAAGAGGGTTGGGTCATAAGATAGAAGACTGTGAGGTAAACGACAAGGTATATTTCTCCCGAGCTCCAATTTACTTACGCTATGCTTTGATTGTGTCATTATGCTTTGCCTTGTCATTTCATGTGTGTTGAATTATTATTTTGATTTGAAATCTTAGATAATAATAATTAACTGGACCCCGAAGATAAACACAAAAATCGGCGATCCAAATCGTCGTCTTTTCCACGGTTAGTTAATCCAGAAAGTTACAAAGCCTTTGTGGCTAAGTTGTGACTTGGATTAACTAACACGACGACAAATCGGTCGTTATAGAGACGAGTCTCTATTCGGATTAAATTTTAATCCGTGGACATAGAGACGTCTCTTAGATACGACCACGTGGTTGTCTTTGAAACCGGCATGCCATACCAACATAGGATCCCTCTCCCACTTAGTTATTTACGTTTGAGGTCTTTCACATGCGCACACACAACAAGCACATAAACCATTATAATAGTGCAATGAAAAAATCCTAGATTTTTTCAACTATTATAGCCTTGGTCTCCAATGCGCTTCCAGTCGTGTCGTCACCTCGTCCACTCCATCCTTTCCATGCACAAACCACCATGAAGGATTCCCCGAGCCGAGATAACTAGCTTACTTATTTACATCCATTGATCCTATACTCCACAAAGGAGTGTACATGTCATCTAGATCAAAAGTAAGTAAAAAGCATGGCTAAACAAGTGTCATATGTCATATTTAATTACAAAAATTAAATAACTTATCTAGCCTTGTCAACCCCGAGGATTCAATTAATATACATCACGCACAATCAATCCCATACACAACCACAATTGCCATAATAGTTGGAATCTAGTGCCTGCAACACAAAGTTAGCCACGCACATCCAAAAATTATCCAGCAAAAATAATGTACATGATAATGTGCAGAAAAAATAACCGAATCCGAAACACACAAAATCGGAAACCTCGCTCTGATACCAATTGTTGGTTAGGTATGGCTTGGTGGTTTCCAAGACAACCACGATGTCATACCTGAGAGACCTCTCTATGTCTACGGATTAAAAATTTAATCCGAATAGAGACTCGTCCCTCTAACGATTGTCTCGTCGTCGTGTTAATTAATCCAAGTCACAACTTAGCCAAAACCATGGTTAAGGCTTTGTAACTTTCCGGATTAATTAACCGCGAAAAAGATAACGGTTGGATCGCCGATTTTTGTGTCTATCTCCTGGGTCCAGTTAGTTAATTATTATCCATGACAAACAATCAAAATAATTAACAAACATACATAAAATGACGAGGCAAAAAAACATGGCACAATAAAACATAGCAAAGGAAAAACGGAGCTCGGGAGAGTTATACCTCGCCGTTTACCTCGCAGTCTTCTACTTTATGACCCTCCCCTCCTGGACGTCGTGTGGGCGACGATCTACCAAGACTCGGAGTCACCAAGAGTCCACCAATCAATCCACTTCTTCTTCTCTTCCTTAGCGCTAACAAAAACCCTAGTCTCTAGGGTTTTCCTGCCGGCAACTTTACCTCTCCTAATACCGCCGGTGATCACCAAAACCCAAGAACCGCTGGACAATAGGAATCTGAGATGAGCAAGGAAGATGAGATGAAGAAGATGAAAGAAGCTCCCTAAACCCGCCGGAAAATCTATCCTCTTTCCTCACTATCGCCGGCTCCAACAAGGAAGACGCTCCCTTGCTTTCCTGTAGCCGATGGCTTCCTTTTCTTGCTCCTAGCTTGCGCAGAGCAAGAAAGAGGAAGCACAAGTGATTGAAGAAGAAGATTAGAGAAGGAAAGGAAGAAGAGAAGATGACTTCTCTTCTTTCCTCGTCGGCGCCGCAAGCCTCTTATTCACTATCGCCGGCGAGCCTTCCACCTTCTCTTCTACTCCTTGCCAAACCCCAGAGAGTTCCTCCTTGGTCTGCTGATCTTCCACGCCGAAAAGGAAGAGGAGATGAAGATGGTCGGAGAAGGAAATCTCCTCTCCTCTCCTCTCCTCTCCTTCACCCGACGCCAATCAACCCTAGGAGAGAGAGAGTAGCTAGGGAGGGATGGCAATGGGTCGGGTTCGGGTCGGATTCTATATCCTCCGTACCCATACCCATCGGGTATCGGATATCCATCGGTGTACCCATACCATTAATGATCGGATATCTTATATACTAATAATTTTTTTCTTTCTATCCAACTATATCACTGAACAAAGTACATTATAATTAATATTAAGTTAAAAATATATATCTATAATTTAAAAATAGATTAAACATATATATAATCTATTTCTAACGTCAATACAAATTATTAGTAGGTTTTGGGAAGAAAAATCTTTAATGTATATATGTATTTTTTATTTAATCGGGTATTCGGGTCGGATATCGGGTATTGGTAGTGCCTCCATATCCTCCTCCATTCGGGTCGGATGTCGGATTCTCCGTCGGATTCGGGTGAAATTGCCATCCCTAAGCTAGGGTTTTGGGACTTCTTGCCTTGGATTGATTAACCCCGATTTCATGACTCCTATGGAGTATTTATAGGGCTAAGATAGGGACCATGAGGAGGAGTTGATTCTTGGCTCGCTAATGGATCCAAACTCGATCCATTAATGGAGATCCATTCCACTAAAGGATCTCATTGTACTTCCTCACCAACCCCCATATTTTCATATGAGCTCCACATATTACGAGTCGTCCATCTCCCCGTGTTTAAGATATCGAATGCCCAATAATTAATTTAATTTACTAATAATTAAATTAATTATCCTCTTGATCCTTGATTAGTACCACTCAACCTTTTCATCATACCGGACCATAGTCCACTTGTAAGATTTGACATGACGATCCTTTTGAGCTCACTAAGGGGGCATCATCATCCCGACTCACCAGGACATGGATTCCGTCAATAATCAACGGCACACCATGCAGATAAAATTATTACCCAACTTACCGGGCCTATCGATCTAACAGAATAGATCTCGCCCATTGATAAATCAATGTAATAATTAATTAACTACATGTGCCTGTTATTATTTCGGGATTCAAAGATAGTAGTCCATAATATAATCCGAGGTCTAATCCAATTTACTAAGTCATTACAAAATTGGATGACCTCTCTTTTGGTCATACTCAATGTACATAAAGTACACTAGTGTAATTCTATGGTTAAAATAAATCATACCTAATTACACTATAATCATGCCGATGGTTTGTCCAACTCTATCTTGGTTGTGAGCCTCTTTCTTATACTTCGACAGGGAACCTGATAACATGATCTTCTGTGCGACACCACGCTCTATGTTATCTACAATGCCAAGTATTAGACATTTTGTGCATATACTAATATAAACATGCACTGTGTGATTTTGCGATTCTCTTTAAAATGTAGATGTATTCTAACCAAAAGAAAGACTTTTAGTATACATCCTAACATGCCTCAGGTAGATAAGGTATTTCAACCCCCAGGTAAGGAGGTTATGCTCATCTTACTCATACTTCTCCTTAGTTCTTTCTCTCCCAGAGACTCTCGTACTGACTTGAGCGTCGAAGTGGGCTCCGTTGGACAATCTCCGGCGTGTTCCCATTAACGCCCGTGTTAATCTCGCAGTGTAGGAGCTCTTCCCCTTTTGTCATCATCCTCGTGGACTGAACTCTGGGGACTGACCGTCCGTGTCGATTCCTTCCAGAACAATATAAAAGAATCGACAAAAATCAATAAAAAAATCCATGTTGGGCCTGATATGTTTCCATATCAAGCCTAAAGTATCAGACCTACATTGGATGTGATATTTTTCTATATCAGGCCCCGTGTTATGTATGCATGCATCCAAAAAAGAAAGGAAAGAGAAAAGTGAAGAGGAAAGAAAAAAAAATTATATGTATACGGAAGAGAAGAAAGAAAAGATAAAAATTATTTAGGGATATAAATTTAAATACACCTTTTAATAAATTGTCAATTTATTTCCTATTAATCCTCAGTGAAGTCTGCTTGGATCTGTCCATTCTTTTTTTTTCAAAATTAACCAAAAAGAAACACCTAAATTTCAAAAAAATTTAAATCACGCTTATATTTTAAAAATAATCAAAATTTGATTTGGATAATCTTTCTATTCTATCTCTTTTTGTCATAGTTTTTTTTTAAAAAATAGATTGTTGCATACATCATACTTGCATACTAAGAAAGAGAAAAAATAATTAATTTGAGAAAAAGAAAATTGAGGAAAGTTATAAGGAAAGAGACTAAAAAATCGCAGCTTTGAATTTTAGCGGGAAGAGTGGAAAAAATATTCATCAAAATCGATGTCTTTGCTTAATTCTCTATATATTTGGGGATGAATCACCTTTATACCAGGATGCGTTTGATTCAGTTATTAGATATAATATTAATTATGTGATTATTAAATAATAACATAATTAAGATAATAGGGACTAGAATATAATCTGTTTAGTTCAATTTAGATAATCAAATAAAATCTTATTTGTTAGGAGAAAATAGTCTATGATATAATATAATATTTTACCGTATTACTCTTTAGTTAAATTTAAGTATAATAATATTATATGCTTATAAATTTAAAATAAAAAAGTAAAATGATATTATATATTATTCGTATCCTCAGCCGTCGGCCGCCGGCGGTGGTTGCCAGTTGTCGTTGTAGGTTATCGACCGCAGGCGGTGGTCGCGCGGTCGTCGTTGCCGGCTGTCGGTCGCGAATAATGGTCGCTGACCGTCATTGCCGATCGCCGGCCATCGTCGGTCGTCGGTTCGCCGATCGACGATCGACGATCGCCGACGGTCGCCGACAGTGATGGTCGTCGGTCGTCGGTGCCCACCGCTGGCGGCGATCGCCCGCTGTCGTTGCCAGTGGTCGCCCGCGAATAATGTCTCTTTTGTTAAGGTAAATATTGGAGGATAATTTTGGAAAGATAAGTTTTATAATCCCAGAATCAAGAAAAATCTTACTTTCCTAAGATTTTTCGATTCCGGATTACATGCCCCTTTTGCTGACGTTACTTAGGAATTACTGATTATCTAAACCAAATAAGATTTTTATTGATAACCTTGAATGGATAACCAAGATTATCAAGGATAACCCCCAACCAAACGCACCCTAAGAAATATAATACTTGATTTAGAAATTTTCTAAAATAATAAATAAAAAAATAAAGTTTTTTTATTTTTAAAATTCAAATAGAGGAAAATTAAAGATGGCCGATCCATTTTAATTCTCCTTCTCGCCGACAACTTTAAAAGGGCTTTTTTTACCATGCACCCATGGCTGTTACCTAGATGAGATGCTGGGAGAGGAAATCCTGGGGCTCCATCTACATTTACCATTTAAATACCAGGTAAAATTGTCGGGTGGCATTCATAGTACTCTAGAAATTACAAAAATTACGTCTTGCTGAACGTGCCAACGAGTCGCCGACTACTCACGTGTCGCGTCCTCATCCGCCACTGATACGTTGTAGCGCTCCAACTACTTTCACGCGACACATCCAGACCCTTCCTATCTGCAAAGGGACCCACTTATTTACTTCCATACATATTCAGGTAACTGGAACCTGTAAATAAAGTCCGTCTCGATAGTTCGATTCTCCATCCACTTCCGCTATTGGATGCATCTCCTACGTGGCGCCCATCCTTCGCCGTGAACTCCGCGTTAACTACCGGAACGAAACAGGCCGACTCGACGCCGACAACACAATCGCAACACGTGTCCATTCCCGACACGAAATCGCATATCATTGCCGACAACACAATCGCAACACGTGTCCATTTTCGACACGAAATCGCATATCATTGCTCACCAATCTTCATTTCCTGTTCCATGCTGCGCAGGCCCTATCAGCTAAGGCATCCGCAAATCAATGCGCGACTCGGAGAGGTTATGCGAGCGAGCCCGCATACATCCTCCTTACTCCTATAAGTACCTTGCCTTGTTTGTTTGGTCTGCCATCGATCGGATCAACGGAGAAAGGAAGCGAGTGAAAGAGAGAAGCAAATGGCAGGAATCATCCACAAGATCGAGGAGAAGCTCCACATGGGAGGAGACCACAAGGAAGAGAAAGCGGAGCACAAGGAGGAGAAGAAGGAGCACAAGGAGGAGAAGAAGGAGCACAAGAAGGAAGGCGAAGGGGGAGTAGTCGAGAAGATCAAGGAGAAGATCCATGGAGGAGAAGGGGAGGAGGGAAAGAAGAAGGAAAAGAAGAAGAAGGAGAAGAAGAAGCATGGGGAGGGAGAGCATGATGGGCACAGCAGCAGCAGCAGCAGCGACAGCGATTAGATCCGTCTAATCGCCCATACTTTCTTGTGTTGTCGTGGGAGGATATGGAACTTGAAGGTATGCTCTGTTTTAGGGTTCGTTCTGCTCTGTAATAGCGATTAATCTGACAATAAAGTGCTGTTTGTGTTGTAAGATTGTGGTGTTTTTTGTGTTCTCGATCTAAATCGATGATGGATTTGTACCTGAAAGACTTAATGATCAACAAAAAAAAAGGATGACGATGATCGAGAAAAATTGAGAGGATTGTACATCGATAATAACTCATTCTCGAAGATGAAGTTCTACAATATATTGGTTAATTTCTTTAGACTGATGAACTTCTAAAGTTTAAATAAATAAAATTGAAGGGACCACTCCATCTCATCTCATATAGTCTATTTCATTTTATATAATAAAATATATTAAATTAATATAATTAATTATTTTTATGGTATATTTGATTTTTGGAATAAATCAAATGATTATATTGGAATCACGCAATACTATCGAATCGTCTGAGGCTCTGAGCCATTCAACTAAGGTTTCACGATAATATTTGAATTATAAAATATTTAAAAATATCCATTCCTATGGGCAATAAAAACATAATTCTTTGAACCTATATAATTATGCTACTACAATTAACCAAAAAGTATAACATATGTTAATTCTATAGGTTAGTCTTATAGAGTTGATGATATTCAATCTCATTAATTAATCGATTAGGAAATATGTCAATACATACATAATTACAAATGGGAATATACCTTCCAATTATGATCCAATCAAAATTTTTCTTATACTATACATTGTATTGTGGACTTCATTAATTGAGTTTAAGATTAATATCGTATACATATAAAATGTATACTTAAATAAGAAATTTTATTTATCCAATAAATAAATATCGAAGGTGATTGTCTTTAGACACTCAAATATAATAATTTAGATTTTTGTCAGTTATCCCATCAACCTTAACCTAACTAGACTTTCCCTTACCAAATATCTGATCATCTTGATCTGCTTAAACTTTTCACTTGTTAGTCATCTAGTTAACCTTTGACCTAATTAGACTTTACCATTATTATTTATCTGATCAACTTTTGACCTGACTAGACTTCTCTTTGTTAGTCATCTGATTAACTTTGACCTGACTAGACTTCTCATTTTGAAATAATAGATTATATTTGTATTAACTCTTGTCAGACTTGACTAGACACATATATATTATCAAACAATAAAATCCTGAAAGTTGATTGCACGAACAAAACCATCATACATAAATCCTAGATCTTTTATGTTTAGCCCCCACGAGCATAGCTGAGATGGCAAAAGCTTGGTAGATTTCTACTAAAGGTCTTGAGTTCAAGTCATGGGACTGGTGGGATGTAAAACCCTGCATCCTGTGTAAAAAACCTGTCTCCCCCAACTTCTTGTCTTCTTAGTCATCGTAATTTACCTCTTCCGTATTGGTCCTGAGGCGGGCTGACGGGGACACTTGGATGAGTATTTCACCTTTTACCACTAGATATTTTATGTTTAATTATTAAGAATTAATCGACAAATGTACGGCAGTGTACCTAAATCCATATCACTTAATAACCTTTTTGAGTTGAGTAGACTTTACAAATCAACTCGATTCCTTTAATGTTCTCTTCGATGATTTATTGATGATGGGCATAAGATGATAATATAACAGCTCATCGTGTGACCTGGACCATAACTCCTTATTAATAGGGATAAATTGTCAATTATCCTTTTGATATTTTCTATTTTTTATTTTAACTCATCATAAAAATAGAAATTGCACATACGATCTCTACACATTAAAGGGTCATACCCGATCATATACATTAAAGTCTAATTAAATACACATGACCTTGTTTGAACACTTAAAATTGGGCTCAACCTAATATGATACTCCACAAAACATAATAATTTCACGTACAAGGTCAATGTTGGATTAGGTCTCTCCTTTTATTGTGTTGTTTCCCCTTTATTATAGTTATTACAATCGTTTAAATCTATAAAACTAAGGGGTCTAGTATTTCATCTCACAAAAATCTCTTTATTCTCCGTGAAGATATAATCTAATCTCTTGTACGAGGGTATCCATAATGGAGAATTTATAATATGAGATTTATATTATAAGAGGAATGATATGTTGCGGATCGCGCGCTACGGACCGCGTGCCGACTGGCGCCTGATCGGTCTGGTGACCGATCAGGCACACGACCTGCGACTTCTCGACACCAACGGCGGTCTTCGGCTGCCGCCCCCGAACAAAACTATAACCCGGTGGGCGGGGGTGCGATGAATCCTAGGGAGTAGGGTGAACCCGTCGGGTATGGGTGAACCCGTCGGGGACGCTCCCGAGCCTCCGGTGGTCGATCAGGCACACGACCTGTGACTTCTCGACACCAACAGCGGCCTTCGGCCGCTGCCCCCGAACAAAACTATAACCCAGGGGGGTGCGATGAACCCTGGGGGTAGGGATGAACCCGTCGGGACGCTCCCGAGCCTCCGGTGGACGATCAGGCGATCACCAGACCGATCAGACACCTACCTGATCGGTCTGGTGATCGATCAGCACCAATCCACACACGGTCCGCAGCGCACGATCCGCAGCAGATCATTTCTATATATTATAAATCCCTTGTTATAAATCTCACACTCATTATATGGACGATGTTTATAATTTTTTTTTATAAACCGGTCTCAAACTATTGGGACCAGATTTATTCTTTTGTTAAATATTTATTTATTCATATTTTTTTATTTATCACGTTAATTAACGCCTATTAAAATAACAACTTTTTAAATTAATTAACACCTATTTGTGCATTTATACTATGTTATCACTATTTTTTTATTTATATAGATTTTAAATAAATACTACCACAAAAAATAGAATTCTTGACAGAATTTACCGATGGAATTCCGTCGGTAAAGGCACTTACCGACGGGATTCCGACGGATTTTTCTCCGTCGGAATGAAATCCGTCGATAAGGAGTTACCGACGGAATTTTATTCCTATCGGAGACAATACCGACGGAATTTTGTTTCCGTCGGGAGCTCTGGCCGACGGAATTACTAATTCCGTCGGAAATTTCCGACGGGAAATTCTCCGCGGTTCCGTTGGAAATTTCCGACGGAAAAGTTTTGTTTTCCGTCAGAAAAAATTTCGATACATTCCGACGGAATTAAAATTCCGTCGGAAATAAAAAAAAATTCCCAGATTCAATTTGTATGTTTGTAATAATCATACAAACATTCACAATCACAAATAACCATTTCAAATAACCATCACAAATAACCATTCACAATCTAAATATCAAATTTCAATCACAATCACAAATACCCAACCATCATCACATTCACAACATCAATAATCGCATTCAAACACAAATAATCACATTCACAAATAATCATTTCACATTTTGAGACAAATAAACTACAAACATATAAACATGTCTCCATTTTGAAACATAATTCCTATAAGTGCTCCATTACATATAAACTTAAGTCCTATAATAACAAAACACACCTCCATAAGACTTCCATAATCATCTGCTGTGCATCGAAAAAAGTAAGACTTCCATAAGACCTCCATAATAACAAAACACCTCCATTGATAGTTAAGTACTTGAGAATAAATCCACAAGCATCTGCTGTGCATCGAAAAAGAATGGATCTGAAATTTACTCACCTCCTTTAGCATCAGACTTCAGAATAATCCTGAGAAAACATTTAAAAAAAATGCATTAAGCAAATGTGATAGAAATAGAACAAACAATAATTAAATATCATGTAAACATTGCTAACTTTTTCTAACTATATATAACTTATACTAACAAATTTAAATAACTATGGCAGTAATTCAAAAGCTAATAACCCAATACTTCTCTTTTTTGATTTGTGATGTGTTTTTGATGCTTTTGTTTGAAAGATATATGTATCTATCCTTTCTAATGATGGTCATGCAAACACAAATTGAAAGTGTTATGGCAAACAAGGCTAAAGATGCATTTCTATACAACTATTTTCTTGGTGCAATGAGAAAAAGTTGCAAAACTCTTTGGACAGAAGTGAAATTTCCTCAAAGAAAGACACCAAATGGATTCCTACCCACTCAATCATTTAACCCTAGATGCATTCATCATCAACATCACCACCATCTAAATCTACCTCTCTTCTCTCTTCATCCACCTGAGGAAGGCCCCTTTAGGTGATCATGTGGCTTAGCTTCTTCACACTCCATGAGATCAAGTAATGAGTTAGTCCCCACTCACACCTTCCTTTTTGTTTGTTGTCCACCAATGCAACCAAAACAAATTAAAGATCAAGAAAGCAATCCCTCTCTTCTCCTATTTATAAACTCATCATTTTACTTATCCTCCTCTTCGCCTTTCTCTTCTTCATCAAGAAAGCAATCCCACAGTTCAATTCTTCATGGAACCTAAAGAAACACCAAGTCTAAGATGTAAATTCACTAGTTTGCATATGAAAATGTATAATAATCTATCTCTTACAGTTCTCAGACTTTAAAGCTTAGGTAGACCTAAAAGTAATACGGCTTTTTACCAAAAAGCGTACCTAAGAATTAGTATTTACCAAAAGACGTATCATGGTTTCATTTTCACCAAAGGGCACACTGATTTTAGTGAAGTTCCTCTTATACCCCTCCTGCTAACTACTGTCTTTCTTTCTCTCTCAGTAACAAATTCCGAGACGTCTACATATGCTTTTTCAGACTTTTATTTTAAAATAATATATTATGGAATTGGCGCTAAAAAATATTTGGCAAAAATCAAAAAAATATTTCAGTTAAAAAATATCTCATCCAAAGTGATTTAAAAATATAAATAAATGATTTTTTATATTTGATTAATAGAAATTAATATATTAAATAATATTTAATAAATATATTAATATATAAAAAATTTGAAATCAACATATATCAGGCAGCGTGGGCCTGAAATTTTTTATTTTAGGCCCACGTTGGGCCTGAAATCTTTTGATTCAAGCCTGACATGGACTCAAATTTTTTTCTATTTTAAAAATATATTAATATATAAAAAAAATCTATCAAAACACGTAATTTCAGATTAAAACGCAGGGTCTGAAGTCACGCTAGGAGGGCCTGAACACAGATGTGTTCAGGCCCTCCAGGCCTAAGGAATGTTCAGACCCTCCTTGGGCCTGAACACAATCTTGGATAAATATAAGTAAATTAAATAAAAATATCAATAGTTCTAGTTAGAGTTGAGCTAGGAGATGGTATTTTTGGTGTCCAAACTTCTAATGATTATAAATTATGTTGCAATAGGAGATTTTTAGGTCTATCAGTGGGTTTTCACCAAAATTCACTGATGGACCTAAGATATTTGGATTTCTCAAAATCCAATATCAATAGTTAGAGTTGAGCTAGGAGGTGGTATTTTTGGTGTCCAAACTTCTAATGATTATAAATTATGTTGCAATGGGAGATTTTTAGGTCTATCAGTGAGTTTTCACCAAAACCCACTGATGGACCTAGGATATTTGGATTACTCAAAATCCAATATTAATAGTTAGAGTTGAGCTAGAAAATGGTATTTTTGGTGTCCAAACTTCTAATGATTATAAATTATGTTGCAATAGGAGATTTTTAGTTCTATCAGTGAGTTTTCACCAAAACCCACTTATAGACCTAGAATATTTGGATTTCTCAAAATCCAATATCAATAGTTAGAGTTGAGCTAGGAGATGGTATTTTTGGTGTCCAAACTTTTAATGATTATAAATTATGTTGCAATGGGAGATTTTTAGGTCTATCAGTGAGTTTTCACCAAAACCCACTGATGGACCTAGGATATTTGGATTTCTCAAAATCCAATATCAATAGTTAGAGTTGAGTTAGGAGATGATATTTTTGATGTCCAAACTTCTACTGATTATAAATTATGTTGCAATGGGAGATTTTTAGGTCTGTTAGTGAGTTTTCACCAAAACCCACTGATGGACCTAGGATATTTGGATTTCTCAAAATCCAATATCAATAGTTAGAGTTGAGCTAGGAGATGGTATTTTTGGTGTCCAAACTTCTAATGATTATAAATTATGTTGCAATAGGAGACTTTTAGATCTATCAGTGGGTTTCGGTGAAAACTCACTGATGGACCTAGGATACTTGGATTTCTCCATACTTAATATCTCTATTTAGAATTTACTTAGGAGATGTTATTTCTGATGTATAAACTTAGTACCAATAGTTTTCAGTTATGTTATCTAACCGTATCAGTTGGCACACAAAGATGTATAAATATGACTGCATTTTGGCCACAGTTAAAAAAAACATCTCTTTCAACATGATTTAAAATATATAAAGAGATAATTTTTTATATTTGATTAATCTAAATTAATTGAATGAAACAACATCATTTTTATAAAGAGTTGTTTCTAAATTAATCTAAATTTTTTATAATTTAATTGAATGAAACAACGTCATTTTTATGTCTTTCTCAACGATTTTTATTTTGATTTCAGAAATATAAAAAGATGTTTCTTTACGTTTCAGACTTACGTAAAAAAACCTATCATAACACATGATTTCAAGCCGACGCAAAACCTATCAAAACACGTAATTTCATATTCAATCGCAGGGTAAAATCGCGCTAGAAGGGCCTGAATACAAATATATTCAGGCCCAAGGAGGGCCTGAATACATTTGTATTTAGGCCCACCATTCATTTAATACTTTTGATAATGGTTAAAACACTGAGTCCGTGACCTAATGCCTAGAGTATTATAACATGAAAACATAAGTCATCATTTACATCTAGACCCTTATAAACAACGAATCATTGAAGCACTTTAATTTTCTCTAGATATTTTTCTTTATTCATAGTTCTTATTGATACAGACCAGGAGAGTTTGCTTTTTCTTTTATTGTAGAGAACCAACTTCAAGTACTTCTGGGAAAGCAACATCCGGCATGTCCAGCGATGAAAGGAATCAGGTTACTTCCCTTTGGATCTACAACAATCAACTTCTCATCTTTTCTCTTCACATAGGTCAGATTTGACATGAAATTGCCTAACATGTCTGTACAGAGGCTAATATCTGCTCGAGCTCTAATGCCGCCACCTCGTTGTATTCAGGCCCAAGGGTGGGCCTGAATACAAATGTATTCAGACCCTCCTTGGGCCTGAATACATCTGTATTCAGGGCCTCCTAGCGCGATTTTACTCTGCGATTGAATATGAAATTACGTGTTTTGATAGGTCCTACGTCGGCTTGAAATCATATGTTATGATAGATTTTTTTACGTAAGTCTGAAACGTAAAGAAACATCTCTTTATATTTCTAAAATCACAATAAAAATCGCTGAGAAAGACATAAAAATGATGCTGTTTCATTCAATTAAATTATAAAAAATTTAGATTAATTTAGAAACATCTCTTTATAAAAATGTCATTATTTCATTCAATTAATTTGGATTAATCAAATATAAAAAATTATCTCTTTATATTTTTTAAATCATATTGAAAGAGATGTTTTTTTTAACTGTGGCCAAAATGCAGTCATATTTATACATCTTTGTGTGCCAACTGATACGGTTAGAGAACATAACTGAAAACTATTGGTACTAAGTTTGTATATCAGAAATAACATCTCCTAAGTAAATTCTAAATAGAGATATTAAGTTTGGAGAAATCCAAGTATCCTAGGTTCATCAGTGAGTTTTCACCGAAACCCACTGATAGATCTAAAAATCTCCTATTGCAACATAATTTATAATCAGTAGAAGTTTGGACACCAAAAATACCATCTCCTAGCTCAACTCTAACTATTGATATTGGATTTTGAGAAATTCAAATATCCTAGGTCCATCAGTGGGTTTTGGTGAAAACTCACTGATAGACCTAAAAATCTCCCATTGCAACATAATTTATAATCATTAGAAGTTTGGACATCAAAAATACCATCTCCTAGCTCAACTCTAACTATTGATATTGGATTTTGAGAAATCCAAATATTCTAGGTCCATCAGTGGGTTTTGATGAAAACTCACTGATAGACCTAAAAATCTCCCATTGCAACATAATTTATAATCATTAGAAGTTTGGACACCAAAAATACCATCTCCTAGCTCAACTCTAACTATTGATATTGGATTTTGAGAAATCCAAATATCCTAGGTCCATCAGTGGGTTTTGGTGAAAACTCACTGATAGACCTAAAAATCTCCCATTGCAACCTAATTTATAATCATTAGAAGTTTGGACATCAAAAATATCATCTCCTAGCTCAACTCTAACTATTGATATTGGATTTTGAGAAATCCAAATATTCTAGGTCCATCAGTGGGTTTTGGTGAAAACCCACTGATAAACCTAAAAATCTCCTATTGCAACATAATTTATAATTATTAGAAGTTTTGACACCAAAAATACCATCTCCTAGCTCAACACTAACTAGAACAATTGATATTTTTATTTAATTTACTTATATTTATCTAAGATTGTGTTCAGGCCCAAGGAGGGCCTGAACATTCCTTAGGCTTGGAGGGTCTGAACACATCTGTGTTCAGGCCCTCCTAACGTGACTTTAGACCCTGCGTTTTAATCTGAAATTACGTGTTTTGATAGGTTTTTTTATATATTAATATATTTTTAAAATAGAAAAAAATTGAGTCCACGTCGGGCCTGAATCAAAAGATTTCAGGCCCAACGTGGCCTAAAATAAAAAATTTCATGCCCAAGCTGGGCCTGAAATATTTTTATTTCAGGCTCACGCTAGGCCTGAAATATTTTTATTTCAGGCCCAGCGTGGGCCTGAAGTCTATTGATTTCAGGCACAGCGTGGCCTGAAATCTATGATTTCAGGCCCACACTGCCTGAGATATGTTGATTTTAAAATTTTTATATATTAATATATTTATTAAATATTATTTAATATATTATTTTCTATTAATCAAATATAAAGAATCATTTATTTATATTTTTAAATCACTTTGGATGAGATATTTTTTAACTGAAATATTTTTTCGATTTTTGCCAAACGTTTTTTAGCGCTGATTCATAATATATTATTTTAAAATAAAAGTTTGAAAAAGCATATGTAGACGTCACGGAATTTGTTACTGAGAGAGAAGAGAAAGAGAAAGTCAGCAGTTAGCAGGAGAGGTATAAGAGGAAGTTCACTAAAATGAGTGCGCCCTTTGGTGAAAATGAAACCTTGGTACGCCTTTTGGTAAATACCAATTCTTGGGTATACCCTTTGGTAAAAAGCCGAAAGTAATATGACAAAACTTTGAGTTATTACTATCGTTCAAGGTGTTATGAACCCGCATCCATATCAACATGCACCCGGTCCCAACAGTGGTATCAGAGCAAAGGTTTGTGTTCGACATAATCATATAATTGTTTTGCGGAAAGCTTTGTCATGATCTCAATTTTAGAAAATTTTCCAATTATGGAAACTTTCCAATTATGGTAAATTTTCGATTTAGGAATTTCAAAGTTTGGAAATCCTCATGAAATTTCGCAAACTTTTGAAATATCTCTGTTTCTGAAATTTTATGATAATTGTGAAAACTTCCATTTTTGGAAACTTTCTAATTTTGGAAATTTTCTATTTTGGAAAATTTCCAATTTTGGAAAAACATAAGTTTTCTTTGTACCAGAAACTTACAATTATTTTGAAAACCTTTTATTTTTGGAAACTTTCCATTTATGGAAAGCTCGCAATTTTGGGCGCTTTCTTTCAAGAAAGTCTAGACAAATTATGGGAATATTAATTAGCATTTAAATTTATAATTGGAAATTAAATTATTTACAAAATTCTTTATTTTGGATTGAGCCTCGGGGAGCAATCCAATTTAAAGTTAGTTATTATAACTAAATTTCCTAAATTGAATTTAAACTGTCAAATGCTTATTTTGGATTGAGCCTCGGGGAGCCATCCAAATTAAGTTATTGATATTAATTTTCCATAAATAAAATATGTGATCAAATCTTAGAAATTTTTTTTGAGGTGATTCTCAAACGATAATTTTCTTATTTGATTTATGAGGTGATGCTCTTACATATTATTGTCTCCAAAATTAATTAGGAAAATTGTTTCCTATAGAGTATATTTCCTTAAATAAGATTTTCATGAAAATAATATGTGGTTGAATTAAGGGAATCTGTCTCTTAATTTAATAAGATTTGATTTAGAGAAATCAAAGTCTTAAACATATTATTTCCGAAATTGATTATGATAATTCAGGAAATTGTTTCCCAAAACAATTCCTTTAATAAAGTATGAAATTAGAATTAGGAAATCCGGTTCCTAATTCAATTAATGAGACTTGATAAATTAAGTCACATACATACTTTATTAAGGAAATCGTTAGAACATGACATAATTATATGTCATAAATGTGCATAAAAGAAAAAGATGAGACCCAAAACCCCTTACAAAATATTAAGGTCAACACCTTCCATTAATATGGTTAGAACCGGAGTTTTGTTTCTCGTTTGGGTTGATGGACACATCCATGCCCGGCTTGAACCTCAACATGTTCAAACCATGGAATTAGTTTATGATTAATATAGTTGGAGTCAGAAGTCAATCCTTAGTTTTGGTTGTTGGACACATCCAAGCCCGACTAAACGGTTGAATGAGCTCCAACCATATTAAAACTATTTCTTGATTAATGGGTCAGTCTTAAGCTCGGAGCATCGATTTGTTGTGCCACAGCCAAGGTCGATGTAAAGAGAGGTGCAGTTGGGTGCTATGTATATTGTTGCATACTTGTTAATGAGTTAACAACCCAATGATTTATGCAAACATTCAATTAGTTGATAGCATAATGTGATAGTTACATATGTATAATATGTAATCGGTATAATTACCTACCTTCATAGCTAAGAATAACTTGATGGACTCTAGCCATGGTTGTTCTTATCTATGGTTGGATATCAACCTATTTGGAGATGTTCCTACGATCTCCCGAATTGATAAAAAGGGTTATTCAATTCGAAAAATAAATAGGATTTAATTAATGTATATTGATGCATTCTTTATCATTCTCATCACATAACCTCAATTTGTATTTCTAGGATAATCACTTGATCATGTCTTCTCTGAATTTACGTTCCATTTTGGACACCAATAAGTTGACTGGGCCAAACTTCATGGACTGGCTTCGAAACCTGAGGATAGTCCTCAAGGCAGAAAAGCTTGCTTATGTCCTTGAAGAATAACTTCCCAACCATCTTTCTGAAGATGCAACCCCAGACCAGTTAGTGGCCTATCAGAAACATGTGGCCGATTCTGAACTTGCGAGTTACATCATGCTGGCCGCTATGGTACCTGAGCTACAAAAGCAGCATGAGCATATGGATGCTCATACAATCATCTTCCATCTTCATGAGCTGTTTGACGAGCAGGCGAGATCCGAAAGGTTTAAGGTCTCCAGACTCCTCTTCACCTCTAAGATGCAGGAAGGCACTTCTGTTTCACAGTTTGTGTTGAAGATTTTGGGGTACATTGAGCGACTAGGCACACTCGGATTTGCAATGGATCACGAACTAAGTATTGACTTAATTCTGCATTGTTTGCCCAAGAGTTACTCACAGTTTGTGATGAACTATCGGATGAACAAACTGGAGACTACCATTCCTGAGTTGCTTAACCTGCTGAAGACTGTAGAGCCTTCTGTAAAGCAGGATCAGAAGATGGTACTGTTAGTTGGTTCCTCAAAGAAAGGCTCTAAGAGGAAGCCCAAAGAACAAAATAAGGGAAGGAAGAAAAAGGCCAAAAAGATTAAAAAGGCACCAAAAGGCACTTGCCATCACTGCGGCAAGGAGAGCCATTGGCGAAGAAACTGCAAGGTTTATCTTGAGTCCCTGAAGAAGAAGGCATCCGATGCCCCATCCTCTTCAGGTATCTTCGTTATTGAATGTCACTCTATTTCCTTGGACACCTGGGTACTTGATACTGGGTGTAACTCACATATATGTAATGACATACAGGGGCTAAGGAATAGAAGAAGACTCGTCAAGGGAGAAGCGAATTTGCGAGTTGGAAATGGAGCAAAGATCACTACTGTTGCCATTGGAACATATTTGCTAAAGCTCCCTACTGGACTTGTCTTAGAATTGGATAATTGTTATTTTGTTCCATCGTTAATAAAGAACATTGTATCTATTTCATGCTTGAATGAAAAGGGTTATCATTTAACTTTTAGTAACAATTACTGTTATATAACTTTAAATGATGTTCTTTATGGGACCGGAACTTTATGCAATGGTATCTATACGTTAGATTTATCCGGTGACGTTTTCAATATCGAAGTTAGCAACAAACGTGCTCGAATAGATAATCAAATAGACTCCAATATGTGGCATTGTCGTCTTGGCCATGTAAGTAAGAAACGCATGATCAAATTACACCGATGTGGAATTCTGGAATCATTTGAACCCGGTTCATTTGATACATGCGAATCATGCTTAAAAGTCAAGATGACCAAATTACCCTTTTTCGAAAACGGTAAACCAGTGGGAGAATTGCTTGGTTTAATACATACTGATGTATGTGGACCAATGTCAACTTTTGCACAAGGAGGCTATAACTACTTCATTACCTTTATCGATGATCACTCACGATTCGGGTATGTGTTCTTAATGAAACACAAATCTGAAGCTTTTGAGAAATTCAAAGAGTTCAGAAGTGAAGTAGAGAAACAGCTTGGCAAAAGTATTAAGATACTTCGATCCGATCGGGGTGGTGAATACTTAAGTCAAGAGTTTCAAGATTATCTTAGGCACAATAGGATATTGTCTCAATGGACTCTGTCATATACACCACAGCATAATGGTGTATCTGAGAGGCGTAATCGAACTTTGATGGACATGGTTAGATCTATGATGAATCATGCAACTCTTCCAAAATCCTTCTGGGGTTATGCGCTTAAGACAACTGTTTAATTACTAAACAGAGTCCCGACCAAGATAGTCTCTACTACTCCATATGAGACGTGGAATAGTAAGAAACCTCATTTATCTCACCTAAAGATATGGGGTTGTCCTGCTTATGTAAAGCGGAATGTATCAGACAAATTGGATGCTAAGTCTGATAAATGTCTATTTATTGGATACCCTAAGGAAACGAAAGGTTACCAATTCTATCATCCCTTGGAACAAAAGGTGTGTGTTTCAAGGCATGCTGTATTTCTAGAAAAAGAATTTCTTTTACAAGAAAACAGTGGGAGTAGCATTGAACTTGAAGAAGTTCAAGAAACTCCAATAGACATTACAGAGACACCTAGTCTAAACGCACAACCAATAACTCATAATGATGAGCTATCAGTTGAACCTAAAACAACACCACTTCTTCGTAGGTCTGATAGGACACGCAATATTCCAGAGAGATACAGATTTCTCATAAGTGAATCGAACGACGTGTTACTCATTAACGATGACGAACCTATCAGTTATGAAGATGTTCTGAAAAATTCAGAAAGGGATAAATGACTTGAAGCCATGAAGTCGGAAATGGATTCCATATACAAAAATCAAGTATGGGACTTGGTTAACCCACCTGAAGGGATTAAGCCCATAGGGTGCAAGTGGGTTTTCAAGAAGAAAACCGACATGGAAGGTAATGTTGTTACCTTTAAGGCTAGATTAGTGGCAAAAGGATATCGTCAGAAACAAGGAATTGATTATGACGAAACCTATTCGTCAGTAGCTATGCTTAAATCCATTCGGATGCTCCTGGCCATAGCAGCTCATTATGATTATGAGATATGACAAATGGATGTGAAAACAGCTTTCCTTAATGGAAACCTGCTTGAGGATGTATACTTGATACAACCTGAAGGTTTCACATCGGTTAATAAAACCAAAGTATGCAAGCTTCGACGATCCATATATGGACTAAAGCAAGCATCCAGGAGCTGGAACATCCGTTTTGATGAGACAATCAAAGAGTTTGATTTCTCACAAAATCCTGACGAACCTTGTGTGTACAAGAAAGTTAGTGGGAGTGCAGTCGTATTCCTAGTGTTATATGTTGATGACATATTACTTATAGGACACGATATATCAGTCTTACAGTCAGTTAAAATTTGGTTGTCCAAAACTTTCTCCATGAAAGACCTGGGAGAAGCAACCTATATCCTTGGGATTAGAATCTATAGAGATAGATCAAAACGGTTGCTTGGTCTTTCGCAGTCTACATATATAGACTGAGTGCTAGAAAGGTTTAGCATGTCGGAATCCAAGAAAGGTTACCTTCCCATCAGGCATGGGATCAACCTTTCGAAGTTTATGTGTCCGCGCATAGAAGACGAGAGGATTTGCATGAATAAGATTCCTTATGCATCCGCGATTTGATCTATCATGTATGCTATGTTATGTACTAGGCCCGATGTATCGTATGCTCTGAGCGTCACAAGCAGATACCAGTCTGATCCAGGAATGGATCATTGGACGGTTGTCAAGACAATCCTCAAGTACTTAAGAAACACTAAGGATGTGTTCCTAATATATGGAGAAGGTGATATGGTAATACGTGGGTATATAGATGTCAATTTCCAGACAGATAAGGATGACTCCAAATCTCAGTCCGAATACGTATTTATTTTGAATGGAGGCGCAATAAGTTGGAAGAGTTCCAAGCAAGACACCGTAGCAGATTCTACCATGGAAGCGGAATATGCTGCAGCTTCGGAAGCAACAAAGGAAGCAGTCTGGATCAAAAAGTTTGTCTCAGAACTTGGTGTGGTTCCAACCATTGATGAAGCAATACCGGTTTACTGCGACAACAATGGAGCTATTGCACATGCAAAGGAACCAAGGTCTCATTAGCGATCCAAACATGTGCTTCGCCGCTATCATCTGATCAGAGAGATTATAAGTAAGAATGATATACAAATTGAGAAAATTCCCACTGAAAGGAATTTTGCGGATCCTTTAACTAAGGCCTTGCCTCAAAGCAAGTTTGAGGGCCATGTTAGAGCCTGTGGTATTGGATACCGTAGCGATTGGCATTAGGCCAAGTGGGAGTTTGTTAGTGATATGAGAGAAGTGCCCTAAGGCAATCACCTTATGATTGTAATCATTAATTTTAATAAATGAATATTCACTATTTGAGTATACATGTTTGTGTATTTGATTGAGATCTTAAACTCATTTACTGAATGTCCGCAATACAATTCACAGCATGAGAGAATTTGTGATGAATTCACAACTAGTGATTATCTCTACATGTGTAATTGTGAAGTATTGAAATTGTCCCTAGTCGATGAATTGATAAATACGGACACTATCAATTCTGTTGAGACTAGCATGGGTTATTCTCTAATCAGCTGATTCTCACTGGCTGGTGACATTGAGATGTCCGGAGATAAACATGAATGCTAGTTAAGGGAACTAGTTCATTGGAGTGACTGGCTGTAAAACTTCATATGGTAGTCTACATATAGATATGTCAGTGAAGTTCTTACTGCAGCTTAAGTGCGATGTTCCTTTGAGTTGCGGTGTTCAAGTCATCTTGGTCATGGAGACTTATACTTTGACATCTTAAGCAAGCGTCTCCAAGGAGGTGTGGACCCAGGATGATTGGGTATAAGTCGAAGTGCCCGAAGATGTTTGAACAACCTACAAAGGATTCACCACTCCTTGCGAGGAGATGTATACCCGAGGCCTATCGTCGGATTGCTACTCGAAGCCTCTGGCCAGAGCATGACATATTCAGAGTATGAATCTCTTAAATACATGAGAGTAATTAGAATCCGTAGGATGAGAAAATGTTACATGGGCTAGGTGTGACGTAGTCAGCCTAGTGGGGACTGACACACATAGACCATGTCTTGAACCAAGTGGGTATAAGATGGTGAAGGGAATGGGGCACGATTCATTATAGCTGCTGAAGGGTTTCAGAATTATTTCTGAGGTCAACCATTGATCTTTCGATTAATTGGGGATCATGATGTACTACTAGGTGCCACTCATGATCGTTCTATAATTGATTAATTATAGACGGCCAACATAAATCGAAAGCCTATTTAGTCACACACACTACGAGTAATCCGAGGGATTTAAAACGAGTTGAAAATTGGATTTTCCAATCAAGAGAGATTAGGTTTGGTTGAGCCAAACGATAAGTCGAATCTGAATTTTTCAGAGATGCATCGGAAGCGTAAATTGGCTGTCTTTTGAAGACTTAATAGATGAATTAAATAAGTTTAATTCATTGGGGCGTGGCTTGGATGGGCCGGCCAAAGAGGGCCTCCATCCTCTTTGCTTGGCCGATCACAACAAAGGGAGAGAACCAAGTTTTTGGTTCAATTTATAAAATAAACCAAGTGTGGTTTGTTTTATAAAATTATGGATGATATAAATTTTTTTATATATAATAAACCAAGGTTTGGTTTATTTTTCATGAAAATTAAAATGAACCATGGATTGGTTTATTTTATAAAATCAATCATGGATTGATTTACCATGATAAGGAAATTTATTCCATAGGAGAGAAGAGACTTGATTGATTTTTATAATGAATTAAAATATGATTTTAACCATGATATAAAATCAAACTTGGCATGATGGAATAAGTTATTCCATATTTGAGAGGCTTGATGGTTGAGAGGCCACTATATGAAGGACCCAAGGCAAGGCTTGGGTGTGAAATATAGAAATGAAGGCATAGGCTCTCTCCCTCTCTTTCTCTCCTTCTCTTCTCCCCTTCTTGCCGTGCGCCAACCAGCCCCAAGAAGGAGCACCAGCCGGCCATCCTTTTGTGGTTAGTCTTCCGACTTCTCTCTTGGTTGGAAAATCCAATTTTCAACTCGTTTTAAATCCCTCGGATTACTCGTAGTGCGTGTGACTAAATAGGCTTTCGATTTATGTTGGCCGTCTATAATTAATCAATTATAGAATGATCATGAGTGACACCTAGTAGTACATCATGATCCCCAATTAATCGAAAGATCAACGGTTGATCTCAGAAATAATTCTGAAACCCTTCGGCAGCTATAATGAATCGTGCCCCATTCCCTTCACCATCTTATACCCACTTGGTTCAGGACATGGTCTATGTGTGTCAGTCCCCACTAGGCTGACTACGTCACACCTAATTATTAAAGACTAAAATAGCAAGTAATTGCTAAATTAACAAACTTCTAACATAATAAAAAACATAAGAATGAATTATACTTGAAGATTAGATGCAAGTCGGAGAAGAGCATCAAATGCAATAACCTAAGAAAAAATAAATTATAGTTAAAACGTTGATGCAAGCGGTGAGACAACTCATTGGAATAGGCACAGGAAGATCAACTCATTCAAAAGTTGATGGGTTAGGGTTGGAACCCTAATTGAGCAGCAAACCTTAAATTTCATTGTTGAATCTTGACCGTGCCAATTAACTTAAACTAGGACTCATAAACGATAGCTTCCGACTCACGCCCGGATACCCTAGCCAAGGTGCGTAGCCAGTTCTGGTCGGACACGGCCGCGGCCAGCGTTGGCCAGACACGGCCGCTGCCAATGCAGGGCCAGCGCTGGCCAGACACGGGCGAGGCCAGCGCTGGCTGGACACGGGCGAGGCCAGCGCTGGCTGGACACGGGCGAGGCCAGCGTTGCCCACAGGCGAGACCACTGGCCGGACATGGGCGCGGCCAGCGCTGGCCAGACATGGGCGTGGCCAGCGCTGGCCGGACATGGGCACGACCAGCGCTGGGTGGCCGCGGGTAGCGCAGGGCGGCCGTGGGCAACGCTGGGCGACTGCAGGCAGCGCTGGGCGATCGCGGCCAACGCGGGTCGAGGCCTGATCTGGCTGGCCGCGGCAGAACGGGCCGGCTAAGGCCAGATCTAGCCAGGCGCCGGCAGATCTGGGCGGCCGAGGCCAGATCTAATCGGGCGCGGCCAGATTTCGTCGGTCGTGCCGGTGCGAGGCCTGCGGTTGGATTTGGCCAGACGTGACGACAATCGTGCCACACGATCGGAGAAAGCAAAAAAAATAAAATACAGACCTTACCGAGAAGAGTACAGCGCGAGCGAGCGAGGGAGGAGGAGCCGGAGGTGGGGACGGCGCGGAGCAAGAAGAGATCGGGCGAGGGCGAGGCGAGGGCGAGGGCGAGAGCTGAGAAGAGATCGAGCGAGTGGGGGAAGTGAAAGGGTAATGTGCCCTAATATAATGTTTTCTGACGGAATTCTTTTTCCGTCAGAAAAAGCCGACGGAAAATATTATTCCACGTGGAATCTATTATTCCACGTGGAATTTCCCGACGGAAATTTCCGACGAAATGTATATTTCCGTCGGAAATGTCGTCGGTAATAAATGAATTTCTTGTAGTGAAATGTATAAAATTTAAAATACTAATATAATCATAAATATTACATTAAAATATCAATTAATATTATATAAATTTATTAAAATTATAAATAAATATAAGTGAAAATATAAATAAAAATAAATAAATTGACACTGGAGTCACAAATAAGTAAGGAAAATGATATACTCAATGAAAAATATTAAGAAAAAACTCAGTAAATGACGTGACACTTTAGATGTAGCAATCCTCGACGGGTTCACTGTGCCCCCAAGGTATAGTTTGATTTGGGATGGCGGCCAGAGGCCGCTGATGGTATCCGAGTGATAATTGGGCGTGTGCATGCAAAGTGTCACATCATTCACTGAGCGTTTTATTAAATTTTTTCACTGAGTGTATCATAGCTCAATAAGTAAATTGATAGTACGGTCTAAAAATATTATTGAAGAGATTTATGATCATGGAGAGAGGTTTTTAAAATGAGTAAGACTTTTAACTTTTAATGTGGCAGTGATATGACAGAGCATAAATCTTTGTAAGAAGTTTACGACTACGGATGCCCTCATAGTGTAGCAAAATTCTCATTGGTTATTTTTTCATTACATCTACGTGTACTTAATTGCAAGAATTCATTAAATGAAGCAATAATATCAATCAACTAAAGAGTATAAAGAACTAATTGTAACTAATTTTGAATAATGAAACAAACTAAATTTTGTATTCTGGAGTGAACAAGAATAATCAAAGTGTCCAAAGTAGAAATAGAAAATAAATTTCATCTGAAAGATGGTACAATAAATATTTCATCAAGATCCAAATAAAAATCAAGTTATAATAATAATTAAAATTTTAAATTGCTTCAACTTGCAGTCATCCAAATAGATATGTCTTTCGCCATCACTTGACTTTCGATAATGGAGCCAGCCCAGCATAGACACTAATATTTATGGCAATTTACCAAAGGGCGTACGTAACAATCGAAAATTACCAAAGGGAGTCCCATGGTTTCTATTTTACCAAAGGGCGCAGCCATTTACGTGAACTTCCTATTATACCCTTGGCGCCACAAAATGCCTTTTCCATTCCCATTTTCGAGACATCCGAACCACTTTTGCTTTAAAATGTGGTTCAGATGGCAAGGTTGCTCCATTTTTGGCCATTCTCTCTCTCACCGCAACAACGTAGTGTGCCCTAGTTGTGGAAGGAGGACATTGTGTGTGCCCTAGTTGTGCTTTAGTCGCTTGCTCATCCCTCGAATCCCTCCGCCCAACCAAAACCTAGGCTCCTATACAGGAAAGTGGTAGTGTGTGATCCTGTGGCAGCTTTAAGTGTTAACGTTGAAGTTGATACTGCTCGGCATTATCAAAGTAGGATTTAGGGTTTCTGCAGGGGTGATTTTCATCATAATGGCAGGAAAAAGGTCTGTGGGTGGTTCATCGTCTTCTTCATTGGCATTAATCACCAAGGTATGTTAGCGATAGGCTTAGGTAAGAACAACATAGTTTGTGAAATTGTTTATACTTATTTTTGCTGATTAAATTTGTAATGTATAAAAACTGTAGGGTTCAGATGAGTTTGGGAAAAAATTACATTGGTGCAGTGTTTTAGGCCACTTTAAACATTTTGTTGAAGCATTTGAAATTTTAAATGATCAACACATTGCGAAGATCAAAGAGTCGCCCTTCAGTATTTTCTTGGACATTCAAGAATTGCAGAATATCCGGGGAATTTTGGTTAATATATTTGAAAGTTGGGATTCAACCTCGCAAGTTTTTAAATTCTCAGGTAATAGTTTTAATTATGAATTATAAACAATATCTATAGTAAGATAAAACTTGGATATAGTTGGTCTTAAATGATTGATATTTGATCAATTTAAATGAGTGAATTTAAGGTGAAATTCACTTCAGGCCCTCAGTAGGCCTAAAATGATTTTATTTCAAGCCTACCGAGGGCCTGAAGTGAATTTACTTCAGGCCCTCGGTAGGCCTGAAATAAATTCATTTCAGGCCCACGTTGGGCCTGAATTCAATTCATTTCAGGCCCAACGTGGGCCTGAATGAAATCCTTTCAGGCCCAACGTGGGCCTGAAAAGAATTTATTTCAGGCCCAAATTGATATAAGTTGAAGCCTATATTGTTGATGATAACTAAATATTTTTATTGTTTCAGGTGTGTCGGTTGCGTTCACCAGACGAGATGTTGCTTTGGTACTGGGTATAGTGGACCGTGGAGTTTCGGTCCCTATTAATTCAACTAAAGCATCGGGTGACCTCTATCGTACTTACTTCTCAAAAGAAAAACAACCTACTAGAACAAGAATTGAGGACTTACTTAAACATTATTCTAAAAGTGTTGAATCAGAGGATGATGTGTTATTAGTTTGTAAATTATATATTTTGTATATATTTGTTTGTGTTTTATTTTCGTCTAGTACATATAAGGTCCCTCTAGGGCTTGTAGATATAGTAGATGATTATGACAATCTTGGTAGATTCAATGGGTGGAAGCTATCCATAAATTTTTGTCTCCCCAATTACCTAAGATTGGGGAATTATTTTCATCAAGTCAGGGAAACCAGAGGACCACCAACCTCCCTTACGTAAAGGGATTTGCTGGGCTTTTGGCAGTGAGTAGAATATTGTTGATAAATTTTATAATATTTTGCTATCATTAATGTAATTGTGTGGAAAACTTTGTGTAGGCATGGTTTTTGGAGCATGTACCCATTCAAAAACCATACAATGTTGAAGGACCCCAAATAAATAAGTGGAGGAATATTCCTTCGCATATTAGTAGGGTGAGGGACCTTGTCAACCAAATCAGGTCCGAAGAGGTAATTATTCTAAACTGTGATTATGTTAGTTTGATATAGAGGCAGTAAAATTTATGTACTTGGTAATTGACAGGTGATTGTTGAAATAATTCCTAACCTACATAAAAACACATTGTTTGAGAACCTTGAGATTGGGGATGACATTCCACGAGCAATGGAGACATCACAAGGACATGACACAGAAGATCTAAGGCCATGTGGTGAATGCATTCTTAAAGACACCCTAATCAAGGAGCTAACAGAGGAGAATATATGTTTGATGAAAGGGTTAAGGAATTAATTTCAATTATTGAAAAAAAGGGGATGGAGGGTCAAGAAATCTATCCTGTAGTCAGTCCTCTTTCTGATCCAATATCTTGTAGAACAAGGAGAGGACGTGACCGAACTCGGTATGATTACAGGGATACTCCAATTGAGAGTCCAGTATGGCACCAGCTATTACATAAGGGGAAGCGGAGAAAGGAACAAATATCAAATGTCATGGACAAGGGAAAAAGGAAACTTAGTGAGGAGGATATGGATGAAGCAAGAGAAACCATTACTGTAATGGAAGTCATGTCTGAAGAAGATATAGAGGAGGAAAAAAGAAGGACCTCCGAACTATACAAAATGAGGCAACAAGGCATTGATGTATGTGAGTTATTTTTATCTAAATTACGTCAAATTGATTGAATTTAGTCATTAATTAGTTTGGTCTAAATTATATCGATGTAGTTTGTGAAGAAGCATTTTATGAAGTCGAAGAAGAAAAATCAAGATAAAGAAGTGGCCTACGTGATAAATAAATTGGAGAACCTAAAGTAAGTTATGAAACATAGTTTAGTTAATATATTTGGGGCTTTAATATATAATCTTATCAATTTCTTGGCAGGTTGGCTAATGGATTTATCTGGGAGGATGCACCCTTTGCTTTGAAATTGCATTCATTCTTACAAATCCTCAATGGAGAGGTTTTTACAAAAGGTGAGGTCATTGATGCCTTCTGTAATATGTTATTTAGGGGAGCATCCACATCTGGTAGGACATATAATAAGTCAATATATTGTTCAACCTTCTTCACAGTAAGTGATGTAAATTAGTATGAAATAATAGATTGTAGAAGGCCTACTATTATGATTTGGTTATTAATAATTTTGATTTTGCAACTTTTTAGGCTTCAATAAGATCGTCAAGAAAGTTTTCCCTGCAACAAGTGATGAAGACAGATATGATAGAACAAGGGTTTAGATATATTTTAATACCTTTGTGCAGTGATAATACACACTTTCACTTGTTGGCGGTGGATACAGAAGCAATGACTTTCATTCATTTAAATTCTCTTGCTAGTGACCATAAATATAAGCATGATTTTGACTCAGCGGTAAGCTACCTACCTTTATTCATATATATGTTCATCATTTGGTAAAAAATGTCATTGAAATTTATGATATATTTGACAGGTAAAAGAACTTAAACAATATACTCGCGAAGAACTTACGGCTATTCATCCTTATCTACAAAGTCATCATCCCTTGGACAAATGGTCCTCCGTCAGACAAAAATGTCCCCAACAAGAACATAGGTCAGTAAGTGAGGAAGAGTTTGAAAATTTTAAAATCATCAAAGTATTTTATTACCCCACTTATTGAAATCAGAAATACTGTTTGTTATTTTCAGCGTGGACTGTGCCTTCTTTGTTATGCAATACGTCCAATGTCTCCTATACGATGAGAAGATGGATTTCAAACAAGGAGATATGACGAAAATGAGATTTGATCTGACAGTAAATATTATGGGAGACATGTATTGTAAAACATGAGACTGTCAATCTGTTGAAGTAATGTTGTAAAAAAACATCCTTTGCTGGTGATTCAGCTCCAATTGTATAGAAATTGTGTAATATGTATGAATATAATTTATTGTCCAGAAAAACAAAATAATTGTGTGATGTTGATTCACATCGAGTTGATGCAATGTAGTGTACCAACTGATACGGTAAGAAAACATAACTCATAATGATTTGGACTATGTTTGCACACCAGAAATAACATCTCTTTGGTTAAATCTAACTACTGATATATATCCAAGTATCGAAGGTCCATCAGTGGGTTTCTGATACATAATTTGAAAATATGACTTAATGGTCTCGAAGGAATTGAAAATTGGTATGCCTTCTGTATTGACTTAGTAAGCTGGATTATCTCTACCATAAATTTAAAAAACTTGTTTAAATTCTAAAAATTAATAATTAAATAAAATTACAGGATTTGGTCACAACTTGTAGATAAATATAGAATATTAATCTATAAATCATTATTTTATTTAATGCCCAAGGTGAGCATGAACTTAACTTTTCAAGCCCACGGTGGACCTGAAATAAAATGATTTCAGGCCCACGGTGGACCTGAAATAAAATGATTTCAGGCCCACGGTGGGCCTGAAATAAATCATTTCAGGCCCACGGAGGGCCTGAAATAAAAACTTTTCAGGCCCAAGGAGGGCCTGAAATAAAAACTTTCAGGCCCAAGGTGGGCCTGAAATCACTTCAATTCAGGCCCAGTGTGGGCCTGAATAGCTCCATTTCAGGCCCAGGGTGGGCCTGAAATCAAGTGATTTCAGGCCCACCGTGTGCCTCAACTGGAAAAATTTCAGGGTCTCTGTTAACCATAAAATACTTCTGATTTAAGTTAGTGGATAATAAATTTGTAGTTGTATAGGTGTAATACATTTATAGAACATAACTCATAAATATTGGTACTTAGTGTGCACATAAAAACCCACTGATATACCTAAAAACCTCCTATTGCAAACTACTGCTATAGCATTGGTGATACATCAAGATTAGAGGTTTGACCAACCAAAATCTCATCTCCTATCTCAACCCTATTTACTGATATAGGTTTCTCAGAATTCCAGATATGTTAGGTCCATCAGTGAGTTTTGCTCAAAACTCACTGATACACCTAAACTACTGCTATAGCAATGGTGATACATCAGGATTAGAGGTTCGGACCCCAAAAATTTCATCTCCTAGCTCAACCCTGTCTACTGATATAGGTATTTCAGAATTTCAGATATGGTAGGTCCATCAGTGAGTTTTGCTCAAAACTCACTGATACACCTAAACTACTACTATAGTAATGGTGATACAGCAAGATTAGAGGTTCGGACCCCAAAAATAACATCTCCTAGCTCATCCCTCTTTACTGATATAGGGATTTTAGAATTTCAGATAGGGTAGGTCCATCAGTGAGTTTTGCTCAAAACTCACTGATACACCTAAACTACTGCTATAGCAATGGTGATACATCAGGATTAGAGGTTCGGACCCCAAAAATTTCATCTCCTAGCTCAACCCTCTCTACTGATATAGGTTTTTCAGAATTTCAGATAGGGTAGGTCCATCAGTGAGTTTTGCTCAAAACTCACTGATACACCTAAACTACTACTATAGTAATGATGATACAGCAAGATTAGAGGTTTGGCCACCCAAAATCCCATCTCCTAGCTCAACCCTATCTACTGATATAGGTTTCTCAGAATTCCAGATATGGGAGGTCCATCAGTGAGTTTTGCTCAAAACTCACTAATACACCTAAATTACTATTATAGCATTGGTGATACAGTAAGATTAGAGGTTTGGCCACCCAAAATCTCATCTTCTAGCTCAACCCTATCTGTTGATATAGGTTTTTCAGATTTTCAGATAGGGTAGGTCCATCAGTGAGTTTTGCTCAAAACTCACTGATACACCTAAACTACTACTATAGTAATGGTGATACAGTAAGATTAGAGGTTTGGCCACCCAAAATCTCATCTCCTAGCTCAACCCTCTCTACTGATATAGGTTTTTCAGAATTTCAAATAGGGTAGGTCCATCAGTGAGTTTTGCTCAAAACTCACTGATACACCTAAACTACTACTATAGTAATGGTGATACAGCAAGATTAGATGTTTAGCCACCCAAAATCTCATCTCCTATCTACTGATATAGGTTTCTCAGAATTTCAGATATGGGAGGTCCATCAGTGAGTTTTGCTCAAAACTCACTGATACACCTAAACTACTACTATAGCATTCGTGATACAGCAAGATTAGAGGTTTGGCCACCCAAAATCTCATCTCCTAGCTCAACCCTATCTACTGATATAGGGATTTCAGAATTTCAGATATGGTAGGTCCATCAGTGAGTTTTGCTCAAAACTCACTGATACACCTAAACTACTGGTATAGCAATGGTGATTCCTAGCTCAACCCTCTCTACTGATATAGGGATTTCATAATTTCAGATATGGTTGAGCTAGGATCAACCATTTTATTTCAGGCCCACGGTGGGCCTGAAACATTTGATTCAGGCCCACGGTGGGCCTGAAATCACAGATATTTCAGGCCCACCTTGGGTCTGAATCATTTTATTTCAGGCCCAAGGTGGGCCTGAAATAATTATATTTCAAGCTTACCGTGGGCCTGAATAACTCTTATTTCAGGCACAACGTCGTTTATCTATATGTGAATTTTATAGCCTTGAAAATTAAATATAAATACATAATCAATAAAATGCACATGATAAATCAAAACAGAGTTTTGATATATAATTGAAAGTTAGTTTGATTTTTATAAATAAAAATAGATATTACCTAAATTATATTTATAATACATATAAAGAAAAAAAAGCCGCCTAGGGCCTGAAATCATTTTATATCAGGCCCAGCAGTCACTCAGCTGTATAGCGTCCCTTAGACCCTAGCGCTCAGGAATCGTCTTCTACCTCCAGATTTGTTGCGATTTCAAGGTAGCGTGCTTGTCTTCATTGGAGTACTTGTGGGCGACATCCTCATCATCGCACTAGTCGAATTGTACGTACCCTAATTTGTAGTTTGTGATTTCAGTTCTTGCTTTTCACCTAGGGTTAGCGATAGTTTTCAAGTAATAGACTGAATTTGAGCAGGTCCGTTTTATGAACGAATTGTAAGTGTCATTGTTTGTTTGTGTCAAATAATTGTTTGTTTGATGGTTGCTAAGTTCGGTATGGGTCAAAAAAGATCATCTTCAAAGAAAGTTGCTCCCACCAAATCTAAGAAACAGCAAGTCCCTCGGGGAAGTCATGGGAAAAAACAGCTACTACTACGAAAAATCAAATTGCCTACCGAGTATACAAGTTTTGCGAACAGAGGTCGAAGTAAACAAATGAACTGGAAAAGTAGCCTTTGCCATTTCAAAAATTTTATTGAATCTGTTCCACCCACACCAGCACAAGAACATTTGCTTAGAGAAACACCCTTTTCTTGGGTCATCGACCTTCCTACTAGTTCTTGTGTAAGACCCCAGGTTCAGAACATGTTTGATAATTGGGATAAAGAAGAACAGAGCTTTGTATTCCATGGGAAAAAACTCAATTTCACAACGGTTGATATATCAGTTATTCTAGGGTTACCTGACCATGGAGAGATAGTCCAACTTGATTTGAATGAGGCCTCCAGCCCACTGTACAAGGAGTATTTTGAAGATTCCAGTTGTTCTGCACGACATTTGGAGAAACTGCTAATAAAGTCTACATCCAATGACAAACTGTACTGTCAGTTGTATATAGTCTATTTTTTTGTACAGTGCTATTTTGTGGTAGTAGCAGCATACTTGCCATTCCTGCCCTGTCACTTATTGATTGCGTAGATGATTTTGACAATCTACCAAACTACAATTGGTGCAATGCCGTGTACAATTTCATGGCTCCTCAGTTGGGAACCATTGAAAAGGAGGTGACATTGAGGCATAGACCACATGTAGGTGATTCAACCCATCGCCAACTCCGTCAGGATTCCATATGTGTGAGAGACAATACCTGCTATAAACTGACTATAACTGATAATGAGGGATTTGATCCATAAATCGATTTTAGGATCATCGGTCAGATGGATCGTAAAATACGATCTATCAAAAACCTTAAAATGAAAAAAACAATTAAAATATAATGAAATAATCACGTTACTTCAGATATTCTATTATACAAATGATCAATTTAATTGTCACCTATAGATAATGACATCTAAGATCATCATTTAGAAAAGATATACATATTATTAATCAAAACTAACTAAAATAATTAAATAGATATTTAATAATCTTAAAACACTAACACTAACGATGTAAAAGATAAAAAAATAATAAAAAGATTAATAATCTTCTGGGCCTCTGAAAGCTTTAAACAATATTTTTGGATTCAATCTTAAAACTACTTGTAGATCTTTGAACGAGTTTCAATTTGATATATTATAGGTCACGTGTTCATCCGAGTCAAAGTTATGACTCTTAAGCTTTCATCGATCCTGTTCGATTCTGTTCCGATCTGTCCGTCCTGTCCGATTCTGTCCGATTCTGTCCGATCCTGTCCGATCCTACCGATCCTGCTGCGATCCTGCTACAAAAAACGATTCTGCACGATTCTGGATCGTTTTCTGCCGTAGGATCGTAGGATCGTACGATCCTACGATCCAGGATCGCGATTCTGCAAACTATGGTTGCAGGTATGGGTTAATGAACATATTAGTATTGCTGCTCCTGAACATCCTCATAGATTGCCAAGAATACTTCGTTGGACTTGGTCTAAAGCCCATGTTGACACTATTAAGAGGATAATAGACCTTGTGCCCACAAATTTAATTATTGTTGATTTAATTCCGTTTGATATACATCATGATTTGGTACCTGACTACTCTCCTCCAACTCAACCACCTGAGGTAGAATGTGAGGTATTACAGCAGGCACCAGAAGGAAGCCAGGCAGCACAAGGAAGGCTACAACCCTTACAAATGGAAGCCTGCAATATATGTATACAAAAACAAGAACAAATTGAAACCTTACAGCAACAATTAAATGTAGCAATTAAAAGTTTGGAGGAAGCCAAAAGTGAGACGGCATCAGTGTAGCGACCTGCCTTCTCTACCTTTGACGGACCGTTACTTTGTCTACTTCTTGACTCTAATGCACGACTAAAATGCGGAACTTTCTTTTTTTTTGTATTCAAATCTATCTAAGAATGATATTCTAACTTTAATAGTCATGCATGATACAATGGCACACTTCCTTTCTCTAAAATTCGTAAAGAAAATACTTATTGGAATATGAATGCAACTTTTCTAAGCATATTTAAAGCAATAAAACTTAATTCAAAAGAAGACTAACAACATCTCTAGAACTTCATAGAATGTAAATCTTACTTTTCTACCGAATTTACAAGCATTTTAAGCACAATTAGGACTTAGTCCAAAAGGGAATAATAAGCTCAAGAATAAGTCTAAAATTCAATGTATCAACATACTAAACTACTCATGCCCTTGCTTATCTAGTGCATTCACAAAAGTATGCATACTAATTGAAATGACATAGAATCTTCATTCTACAAAATTTAGCATGTAAAACTATCCGAAGCATAAATGTTTAATAAACTCCATAACACAATAACTTGGAATTTGAAAATCTTAAACATTGCATTTCAAATAAGCTAAACTGTCTCGTCCCAAGGACCTCTCCAAGGTCAGCCACCACACACACGTCACTCAGCACCGCCTCGTCGCCTTCCTTCAGAATTGCTTGCCTTTACCTTCACCTACAGTAAGAGGAAATGCAACTAATAAGCATAAAGCTTAGCAAGTACTATCTAGCTCACAAAATCACGAAATGTGCAAGCATACTTTTTAAACAATGTGAAATCACATGAGATACTTTTATACTTAAAAGAAACACTAAACATGTATAACTCCAAACATGCATACTCAAGCATTAATAAGTCAAATCACATGAGATACTTTTATGCTTAAAAGAAATATTAAACATGTATAACTCAAACATGTATACTCAAGCATTAATAAATCTTAACTCACTTTGACTTGGCTTAACTTGAAACTTTAGCAATTCTTTAACTTTAAATCTTTCTTTAACTTTTAGAAAATTTCCTTAAACTTTATAAAAACTTTGCTAAAGCATATACTTGAAAATAATAACTCATTTGGATCCACTTAAGACGTAAGTACCATCTTATGCGCGTTCCCTAAAAGGTTGGGGTAGCGAGCCGTCAATCCTAATAGAGCAGACCTTGGTCTACTAGGGCCAAGACCTTGGAATTGGACACCTGGATTTCTTTAACGACGCCCTTGGACGCCGGGTACTGGCCTTAGAAAATAAAATACTTACTTTTTCTTATCTTTAAATGCCTTGGCATTTTATCGAACACCTTGTGTGCCCAAATCCCTAAGTCTTGACTTTTGGGGATTTCGTAAGGCCTTGGCCTTCTCTTTTCTTCTTCTTTATCTTTCTTCTCTTTTCTTTTAGATTTCTTAGACCCTAAACTCACATAGGGTACTCTATCAAACATGTATAAGCATATAATGAACTAAGATCACATGCAAAATCTTAAACTAAAAGTAAATATCTCTTTTAAAACTTTTAAGGGAAAATTCTTGCGGAAAACCGCCTCTTACTGCAGGTGAGCAGTACTTACCTCGATATCTTGGACTTACAACCAAGAACGGCGTCGGAGGTTCCGGAGAAACTCGAAGTCTCGGAGATTTCTTCGCGCTCACGCGTTCCTCTCGTCGTGGGGATTCCGAATATCGGAAAATCTCTCGGAGGAGAGCCTTGGCCGGCCACCGGAGGAAAGCCCTAGGCTTGGTGTGGTTTCGCCCAAGAGAGGAGAGAAGAGGGCGGCGTGCGGCTGGTTTGGGCGAGGAAGGGTTTGAGTTGAGGGAAAATAAAACTTCTCTCCTTAATTATCTATTTATACTTATGAGGGCGAATTTACCTAATTATACCTTATCTATTGTTTCGCTTAATCTATTTCAACAAAATCAAACCAGCCCAGCTGGTCCGCCCATTCTTCTATCACAGCGTAGGTGAAGGGATCGATTCCCACTTACGTGATTTTATGTTTATAACCCTTTTTGTCACTTTCGTTTACAGAAAAATTCTATAAAAATATCCATAAATTTGGAATAAATTCTAAGATATTTCTAAAATTAGTTTCGAGAATTTTCGGGCGTTACAATCCCCCATACCTTATAAAAAGTTCGTCCTCGAACTTAAAACAACTCTGGGTATTTCTGCCTCATGCTGTCCTCTGGTTCCCATGTTGCCTCTTCTACTCTGTGATTTTGCCATATGACTTTCACTAATGGTACCTCCTTGTTTCGTAATTTCTTAACTGCTCGGTCTATTATCTGAATAGGCCGACTATCATAACTGAGATCTTCGCGAACTTGTACCGTCTGTGGCTCTATCACCTGGGTGGCATCTGGGATATGCTTCTTCAGCATAGAAACATGAAATACGTTGTGGATAGCTGACATCTCCTGAGGTAGCTCCAACTCATAAGCTACTTTGCCAACTCTTCTAGTGATGGGGTATGGTCCTACATATCTGGGACTTAGCTTGCCCTTCTTCCCAAAACGCATTACTCCCTTCATGGGAGCCACTTTGAGGAACACTGTATCCCCAGTTTCAAATTCTAATGGTCTGCGCCGTGTATCAGCATAGCTCTTCTGGCGGCTTTGAGCTGTTTCTATTCTCTGGCGGATCTGCTGTATGGCTACGGTGGTATCATCTATAAGATCTGTCTGTAAGCCTAACTCTTGCCTCTCACCACCCTCGTACCAGCAGATAGGAGATCTACACCTCCGTCCATATAAAGCCTCATAGGGTGCCATGCCGATAGTGGCCTGATAACTATTGTTGTAAGCAAATTCCGCTAAGCACAAATATCTGCACCAACTGCCCTTGAAATCTAAAGCACAAGCTCTGAGCATATCTTCTAGTACTTGATTAACTCTCTCTGTTTGACCATCTGTCCGAGGATGGAAAGCTGTGCTAAACTTCAGTTTGGTGCCTAGAGCTATCTGTACGCACTCCCAGAAGTGCGAAGTGAACCTACTGTCCCTATCTGAAATGATAGTCTTAGGGACTCCATGTAGTCTGACGATCTCCTTGAGGTATAACTGAGCTAGTTGTTCCATGGAATAGGAGATCCTGATGGCTAGGAAGTGGGCAGACTTAGTCAATCTGTCTACTATTACCCAGATTGCATCATATCCATTCGTTGGGTACAATGTGTCTACTATTACCCAGTTTCTTTGATAAGTACTTCTGGATTGCTTGGTCAGCCAGAACTTTTTTTTTTTTTGTATGATAGTATTTTTTTTATTTTTTTATTCTCATCATTGATAAGCGTCTTCAGTAAATGCATTTATTGCCTGATTTTCTTTTTTGCTTTTTCTTTTTTGACTTTTTTTTTATATAAGTTCTTATATGAAATTGTTTTTCATAAATTTTATTTTTCTGAATGTAGAATGATTAATCAGTGTAAGATTTTTGTCATGTCTACTTTATTACTTTTTGGTAAATTCATTATTTTGACCAACTCTGACCTGCGCTGCCTATTCAGATCTTCTGATGAAAATACTTAAACTGATGTCTGTGAATTCTGCACTGCACTCCATATAGTAGTGTCTCCAGAGCTTCAGTGCAAAACCACAGCTGCTAGTCAGGTCTGAGTAGGGTAATTCTTTCATAGTCCTTGAGGTTGGAGCATATGCTATTACTTTACCGTCTTGCATGAGGACAGCTCCAAGCCCATCTGGATGCATCACTGTAGATTCAAGGCTTGTCACTCTGGAACAGTCAGGATGGAGCACTATCATCTTTTTCAGTTCTAGAAGCTGCTTCATTCTGACCTGTGAAGGAGAGATATCTGGAAAGTCCTCCACAAATTTTCTGTAATATCCTGCCAGGCCTAAGAAGCTTCTGATTTCACTGGCATTCTTGGGTCTACACCAGTTGCCGACTGCTTCTATCTTGGCTGGATCAACTTGAATGCCTTCTTTGGATACAATGTGACCTAGGAAGGTCACTTGATCTAGCCAAAACTCACACTTTGAGAATTTTGCATAGAGCTTCTCCTGCTGAAGGATCTGCAGCACTATCCTCAAGTGTGTAGCATGGTCCTCTGGAGTCTGTGAGTATATGAGAATATCATCAATAAATACAATGACGAATTTATCGAGATACTCCCTGAAGATGTGGTTCATCAGCTCCATGAAGACTGCTGGAGCATTGGTTACTCCAAAAGGCATCACTACAAATTCGTAGTGGCCGTATCTTGTCCTGAAGGCTGTCCTGGGGATGTCACTTTCTTTAACCTTTAGCTGATGATACCCAGAACGCAGATCTATCTTCGAGAACACTGTAGCCCCTTTGAGTTGATCAAATAAATCATCTATTCTAGGAAGGGGGTACTTGTTCTTGATGGTTACCTTGTTCAGAGCTCTGTAGTCTATGCACAGACACATAGACCCATCCTTCTTCTTGACGAAAAGTACAGGAGCTCCCCAGGGTGAATGACTCGGGCGAATGAAGCCCTTGTCTAGTAGCTCCTGGAGTTGCTCTTGTAATTCCTTCAACTCTGCTGGGGACATACGATATGGGGCCTTCGAGACCGGACTGGTACCTAGTACTAGCTCGATCTCGAATTCCACTTCTCTGTTGGGAGGTAGTCCAGGTAGTTCTTCTGGGAATACTTCTGGATACTCACAGACTACCCGTACATCCTCCTGCTTGCGCTCTTCCTTTGCTTCTATGTCCACTATGCGTGCAAGAAAACCAGCACACCCTTGTTCTAGCATCTGGTGGGCTGCCAAGGCTGAGAGGAATTTCTGAGTCTTCCTCCTTGGGGCTCCTTGAAATTCGAACGGTGGTCCTCCTTTTGGACTGAAAACCACCTTCCTCCGGCGACAGTCCACTGAAGCACTGTACTTACTGAGGAAATCCATGCCCAGTATGACGTCGAAGTCTTGCATCGCAAGGACTATTAGATCGACATATAGCTCTCGGTATGAAATCTTGATTGACACAGCCCGGAGCCGCTGGGTGGATTCCATGATTTCCCCTGAAGGGAGAGTTGTCAGGAATCTGGACTCCCAACTCTCTGCAGGCACCTGTAACTTACTAGCAAAAGGTACTGATACGAAAGAATGGGTCGCCCCAGTGTCAAACAGTGTAGTAGCTAAATGCTGAAAAATAACTATTTGACCTGTTACGACTGTGGAGGCGCTGGCAGCTTCTTCCTTCGTGAGGGAAAAGACTCTGGCATTGGTTGGAACTGGTGCTGCTTCCAACCTTCCCTGACTGATCTGAGGTCCCTCCAGTATAGTAGGCATGTAATGTAACTGAGGCTTGCCTCCATACTGTACGGACTGCTGAGGAAGTACTTTAAACTTGTTTGGGCAGTCTTTGGATCTGTGTCCCTCTTGTCCACATGAGTAGCATCCAGTTACACCCAAAAGGCATGCTCCTGGATGGGTCCTCCCACACTTAGGACAAGGTGGATACCTAGCTTGCTTGTTCTCTGGGTTTCCTTTTTGGCTGCCAGGCCACTGCTTCCTTTTGTGGTTCTTGTTCTTCCAGTTCTGGTTATTTGGCTGAGGCTTCTGGCCTCCTGTTGTCTTATTCTCAATCAGGACTGGCTTCTGCTGTGTTTGTTGTGCCTTGATGCTATTCAGATAGTGCTCTGAGATTAGAGCACTACTGACCAACTCCTCGCTGGTCTGGGGTCGGTGCGTCCCGCTGTTCACGTTGAGTGCTATTTCAGGGTTCAGCATGCGGAGCATCAGTCTGACTCGCTCCTTCTCTGTGCTGACTAGCTCTGGGCAGAGGCGAGCTAGTCTGTTGAACTTCGCGACTGCTTCTCCCACTGGTAGGTTACCTTGTCTGAACTCCATAAAGTCCTCGTAGTGCTTGTTGGTAACCCGCATGTGGAAGAACTCCTCATAGAACTCTTGCTCGAAATCTGTCCAGCTCATCTGGTTGACTATCCTCTTACTCTTGACCCGCTCCCACCACATACGAGCATCTCCAGTTAGGCAGAAAGAGGCACATTTGACCTTCTCGACTTCCGGCCAGTCAAGAAGCTCCATTGTGCTCTCTAAAGTCTTGAACCAAGCCTGGGCATCCCAGGGCTCAGTCGTGCCTGAGAAGCTTTCAGGTTTCAGCCTCTGCCACTGGACGAGGTATGCTTCTTGTCTTCGGTTCACGGCAGGGGTCTCCTGTGTGACTGGTGGAACTTCAGCCACCACTGGAGTTTCCACTCCTGCTGTGGGTGGTGTAGGGGGCACTGGGTGCTGATTTGCCATCAGTGTGGCGATGGTCTTCTGTTGCTCTGAAATCTGAGCTTGCATTTGAGCAATGACTGCCATCAGGTTTGGCTGTTCTGTGCCAGGCTCATTGTTATCTTGAACTGGAGTTCTGTCCCTTGCATTAGGAGCTCGCCCTCTTCTTGCCATCTAATAATGCATAAGGGAACAAGAAATCACTACTACATCTCTAGGTATAAACATGCCTTCTTACTTAGCAACCTAATGTCCATTATAGGGATTAAACATGATTCCGTGATACTAAGGTATTAAACATGCTTCCTTGTTCTATGCACATATGAGTAAGTACTTAAGCATTTCTCTATACTGCAATTAAATAAAGGAGCAATAGAAAACTGAAACTTAAAACTTTCTTACTTGAAGACGGCAAGGTTGATGCTGGTGTGTGTGTGATGCTGGAGAATGGGAACTGCTCTGATACCAACTGTAGCGACCCGCCTTCTCTACCTTTGACGGACCGTTACTTTGTCTACTTCTTGACTCTAATGCACGACTAAAATGCGGAACTTTCTTTAACCTTTTTGTATTCAAATCTATCTAAGAATGATATTCTAACTTTAATAGTCATGCATGATACAATGGCACACTTCCTTTCTCTAAAATTCGTAAAGAAAATACTTATTGGAATATGAATGCAACTTTTCTAAGCATATTTAAAGCAATAAAACTTAATTTAAAAGGAGACTAACAACATCTCTAGAACTTCATAGAATGTAAATCATACTTTTTTACCGAATTTACAAGCATTTTAAGCACAATTAGGACTTAGTCCAAAAGGGAATAATAAGCTCAAGAATAAGTCTAAAATTCAATGTATCAACATGCTAAACTACTCATGCCCTTGCTTATCTAGTGCATTCACAAAAGCATGCATACTAATTGAAATGACATAGAATCTTCATTCTACAAAATTTAGCATGTAAAACTATCCGAAGCATAAATGTTTAATAAACTCCATAACACAATAACTTGGAATTTGGAAACCTTAAACATTGCATTTCAAATAAGCTAAACTGTCTCGTCCCAAGGACCTCTCCAAGGTCAGCCACCACACACACGTCACTCAGCACCGCCTCGTCGCCTTCCTTCAGAATTGCTTGCCTTTACCTTCACCTACAGTAAGAGGAAATGCAACTAATAAGCATAAAGCTTAGCAAGTACTATCTAGCTCACAAAATCACGAAATGTGCAAGCATACTTTTTAAACAATGTGAAATCACATGAGATACTTTTATACTTAAAAGAAACACTAAACATGTATAACTCCAAACATGCATACTCAAGCATTAATAAGTCAAATCACATGAGATACTTTTATGCTTAAAAGAAACATTAAACATGTATAACTCAAACATGTATACTCAAGCATTAATAAATCTTAACTCACTTTGACTTGGCTTAACTTGAAACTTTAGCAATTCTTTAACTTTAAATCTTTCTTTAACTTTTAGAAAATTTCCTTAAACTTTATAAAAACTTTGCTAAAGCATATACTTGAAAATAATAACTCATTTGGATCCACTTAAGACGTAAGTACCATCTTATGCGCGTTCCCTAAAAGGTTGGGGTAGCGAGCCGCCAATCCTAATAGAGCAGACCTTGGTCTACTAGGGCCAAGACCTTGGAATTGGACACCTGGATTTCTTTAACGACGCCCTTGGACGCCGGGTACTGGCCTTAGAAAATAAAATACTTACTTTTTCTTATCTTTAAATGCCTTGGCATTTTATCGAACACCTTGTGTGCCCAAATCCCTAAGTCTTGACTTTTGGGGATTTCGTAAGGCCTTGGCCTTCTCTTTTCTTCTTCTTTATCTTTCTTCTCTTTTCTTATAGATTTCTTAGACCCTAAACTCACATAGGGTACTCTATCAAACATGTATAAGCATATAATGAACTAAGATCACATGCAAAATCTTAAACTAAAAGTAAATATCTCTTTTAAAACTTTTAAGGGAAAATTCTTGCGGAAAACCACCTCTTACTGCAGGTGAGCAGTACTTACCTCGATATCTTGGACTTACAACCAAGAACGGCGTCGGAGGTTCCAGAGAAACTCGGAGTCTCGGAGATTTCTTCGCGCTCACGCGTTCCTCTCGTCGTGGGGATTCCGAATATCGGAAAATCTCTCGGAGGAGAGCCTTGGCCGGCCACCGGAGGAAAGCCCTAGGCTTGGTGTGGTTTCGCCTAAGAGAGGAGAGAAGAGGGCGGCGTGCGGCTGGTTTGGGCGAGGAAGGGTTTGAGTTGAGGGAAAATAAAACTTCTCTCCTTAATTATCTATTTATACTTATGGGGGCGAATTTACCTAATTATACCTTATCTATTGTTTCGCTTAATCTATTTCAACAAAATCAAATCAGCCCAGCTGGTCCGCCCATTCTTCTCTCACAGCGTAGGTGAAGCGATCGATTCCCACTTATGCGATTTTATGTTTATAACCCTTTTTGCCACTTTCGTTTACGGAAAAATTCTATAAAAATATCCATAAATTTGGAATAAATTCTAAGATATTTCTAAAATTAGTTTCGAGAATTTTCGGGCGTTACAATCAGCCATCAGTGCCAAGGATGAAATTATTGATCAGAAAGAAACAATAATTGCAGAGAAGGAGTCCCAACTAAAACAAAAAGATGACATCATTGTTGAAAAGGATAAAATAATTGCTGACAATGATTCGTAGCTTAAACAACAAGAGGAGCTAAATGATAAAAGGATAGCTGTAAGAGAGGGTATCATACTTCAGTCTAACCAAAAAATCAAACAGCTGCATGAACAATTGCAAAGCAAAGGGTCATATGAAGGTGAGCCACTTGCCAAAAAAAGGAAAATAACTTAGGTCAGACAAACCTACCAGGCCAAAGGCAAGGGCAAACAAGTTGTTCAGGAGGAGGATGAGGATGAAGATGAGATGAAGATGAAGATGAAGATGAGGAGCCTTCTGCCCCATCAATGTCAGATACTACAACGCAAACAACAAAAACTACAACCTCCACCCAAACTAACATATCTGAACATCACGCAGCTAAAGCTAAAGAATTTCAAAAGGTGAAAAGCAAAATCTTGAAGAATTCTAGGGCATTCTTTAAGAAGACTAAAGATGCAGAGATTGCTGAAACATTATTAAAGCTTAGTAAATTAAAGTGAGTTAGTTGCTATTGCGTTTGGGAAAATATTGTAAAACATTGATAATTATTGACATTCATTAATAAAATTTAATCATTCAAAATTTCATTAAGTTGCTTATCTTATTTGCATGTAGGTATGAGTTGAATCCAGTATGGTCCAATGGGACCTTTACATTAAATATGCTATCTTTTTTGACAATATTTGATTGGAATGACTACACCACGGGGGATTGCATCAATACATACTGGACTATTCTTAGAAATGAAACAAAAGCGTGTAACTCACCATACCAGCCCTCCATATTCTGTGGGGTGGGGTTTGATGTAAGTCAATTAGCTACTAAATTATTAATGTTTTTTTCTATGATTTAGTCCACTGACACTTCCTTTTTAATAACCATAGGAACTTTTTGAGGCGATTCACGCTCAGGCTTTTGAACAAACTATTGCTACTGATACGGATAAACCAATGAGATATATCATCTGTCCTCTAAATAATGCAAATGATCATTGACATCTAATGGTTATTAACCTCGTGGAAGGTAGTATCCATCATTATAATTCTCTCGGCGCCACAGAAGGGTACACTGCCAGATTGAAAAAACTGTAAGTTTTCTATTTCGTAGATATAACTCAAAAAAAAGTTTCATACCAATATAATTGTTACTAATGTCATATCTGTGTAGGTGGCGTTTTTCAAAAATTTGAACTGGTCTTATTACAAGACATGGAATAAAGGATTGCCTTCTATATCTGGGACAGAGTTTAATAAAATTGTTGTAGAAGGACCCACCCAAAGCAGATCGTAAGAGGATGTTTATTTTTGTTAAAAATAACAATGCATTTCATGGTTGGATTTATAAGATGACAATAATGTCAATATTGGTTTTTCAGGTCGGATTGTGCATTTTTCATGATGCGGTATGCAGAAAGTCTAGTTTTTCAAAGATCTACAGATTTTACCCAAAAGCAAATGAAAAATTATCGATTTCAGGTGGGCTATAAAATAATGAGAGACAAGTGCTGGAAGCTAAATCTGTAATTAGTGTTTTTGTTGGTACTATGTATATGTAATTGTCATCACAAACATTGTATATTTGTAATTATACAATCCATGTACTCCTTTTCAAATCAATGAAACTTTGCTTCGGATCATTGTTTTTGTCTCATATATGATCTGTAATATGTAATTGTTGTGGAACCCATCATTAATATTGAACCTTGCTTTTGCTAGAATCATTTGAATTCAGTACCACAGTGGGCCTGAAACAAAAGCATTTTAGGGAACCCACTCAGGGCCTGAAATAAAATGATTCAGTTGTATAATGTAAGTTTAATGACAAACAATATATGTGATACTATAATAGAGCCCATTTGATACTCCAATGGAGCATTGCTTTTGATACTCCAATGGAACATTGCTTTCTCATTTCAGGCCCACGCTGGGCCTGAAATAATATCATTTCAGGCCCAGCGTGGGCCTGAAATCATCTCATTTCAGGCCCAAACTAGGCCTGAAATAATATCATTTCAGGCCCACGTTGGGCCTGAAACAATATCATTTCAGGCCCAGTGTGGGCCTGAAATCATCTCATTTCAGGCCCAGCGTGGACCTGAAATGAGATTATTTCAGGTCCACGCTGGGCCTGAAATGATATTATTTCAGGCCCAGCTTGGGCCTGAAATAATTTCATTATTGGGCTTGACACAATAATTTCATTTCAGATTTCAAATAATTCAATATTAGAATGATTAAATATTTTATATAAATATACATGTTGTGAAATTATTTTTAATATAAAATAAAAAGGAGAGTACCTACATAGACATTGCACCACAATTTAATTCCATCCACATCATGACCTCATATTTTCAGAATTTGGCACAGCAGGAGGTTTATTTCATGGACCTATGATATTTTGATTTCTCAAAACTCATTACCAGTAGTTAGAGTTTAGATAGCTAGGAGATGGTATTTTTGGTCTCCAAACATAGTCCTAATGATTATCAATTACGTGTTAATACAGTATCAGTTGGCACAGAACAATGAATCAACAAAGCAAACAAACAGAGGGTCTCAAATGACAGATATTCACAAACCATAGGACTTCAGGACTTCAAGACCTGAAATAACATTATTGTGGGTTTCAAAATCCGAAAACTTCACAACTGCTCAATTCTGCTTACATAAATTTACACAAGAAGAAATGTATCATAATATTGAAATACTTCTTCAAGTGACAACATTAACAACAACTAGTTTTTTGACAATACTATAGCTGTACAATATACAAAATATATACATTCAGTTATCCTCTATACAAAATATACACTTCAATCAGAATATTGGGTCACTACATATACCAATTAACTCAAGACCTTGGGGCTGGCGGCATTCTACATGTCCTTTTATTATGACCAATTTGTTTGCACCGGCTGCATTTTACTTTGACTTTGCCATTGTGTCTGGACTCTATCTGTGCCTTCTTTCGTCTACCAGGCTGCACAAGGCTACAGGGACATAGAACTGTAATGTCGTTTACTCCAGTAGGCCAAAACTGCTTGCTTCTACAAGGGAAAATACGATCCATGTAAACCCACTTCCAAGTTTCAGAATAAAAATAATGCTCACAATATGGGAGTGTATCCATGTTCCTGTGAATGATTACGACAATAGCATGTGAGCAAGGAAGTCCTGAAATTTGAAACTCCCCACAATGACAAAACTTTTTTTCCAAATCAACAATGTATGAAGTGCCCCATGTTTCTACTTCCATTTCTGATTGAGAGTAAGGGTGAACCTTATAAGCTCTTGCTTTCTCTCTCCTTGAATCCATTTCTTTTGTAGCATAAGGTGTCAAAGCAAGATGCCATTTGGAGACTTCCTCTCTACGGTTATAGAACCATTGAGCAACTTTTCTTCTTGTATTATCAATTAACCTGTTTATGGGAAGCTCACGTGTAGACTTGAACAAAGCATTTAAGCTCTCCACACAATTCGTGGTAAGCATTCTGTACCTTCTCCCTGTAAAGTGTGTATTTGCCCACCTTTTAGGGTCAATGTTGTGAAGCCACTTATGGGCAACTGGATGTTTTTCAAGCATTGTCTGCATTATCATATCATATTGGAGTGTTGTGTTGGCTCGTGCTGCTGCCCAAAATAAACCTACAGCAGCTCTACTTCCAGTATCAGTTACCATATTACAACACATGTGGTGGCAACAAAAGGCATGATGCGCGTTTGGGTAGACTTTTCTAACTGTTGATATAATGCCCCGATGTTTATCTGATATTATGGTGATTGAGTGATCATCGACACCAAAGAACCTCTTTGTATGCTCCAAAAACTACTCCCATGCAGACCCACATTCAACTTCAGCTATTGCGAAGGCAACTGGAAGAACATTGTCATTACCATCAATCGTCATTGCAATCAACATTACTCCCGGATACTTTCCTCTTAGGTGTGTGGTATCAATTCCGATAAGTCTACGCAAATAAGACCTGAACACCCTTCGGCAAGCACCAAAACCCCAAAAACACCGCTGGAACTGATTGTCACCATTCCTGCATAGTGCCACATACGTTTCAGGTTCTCTAGCTCTTAACTCACGCAGATATTGTGGAAGATCTCTGTAAGCCTCATCATAATCTCCAACAACCTTTTTCAATACTTTCTCCCTAGTTATGTATGCTTTTCTGTATGATATGGTCACTCCAAATCTAGCTTTAATATCTGATATAATCATACTTGGTTTGTATTGTTCATTATGAAGAAATTGCTCTTCAACAAAAGAAGCAACAAATGATGAAGAACATGCATGATGATCAGCACTTTCCCTAACAGTTCCGCATTGCTGTTCCTTTATATATTTTGTAACAGTGAACTCTACTTCCCCCCTTGCTACTACTCTCCATGTACATGGTTGGTTGAAGCACGCTACTTTAACTCTATTTTTTCGGGTGTCAACTGGGTTATATCTCATATGCTTAACCATGGCATGTTTGACAAGTGCATTCTTGAATTCTTCTCTATATGCGAATATCTGCCCCACAAAAAATTCATGCCCATCTCTTGCCTCTACCTCTCCAATTGGCCCAGCAAGCAATCGAGAATTTAAAATATAAGGATCTTCAGCTAATGGAAACTCCTCCTCTAAGTCACTGTACTCATCTGGGGGGAATTCATATTCCTCAATCTGCATATCATCGGCTTGGAATTCTAGTACACTTGTAATGGGTTCTAATTCATCTGCATTCCGGATTTCAATTCCTTCCTCCCCACTCCAGGTTGGCTCATAGAATTCAACAACTCTTGTAGACGAATTCAAACCCTCACCTTCTATATTAGTTGCTTCTTCATTTAGATCAATTGTCAAATTCCTTATAATTTCTGATCCATTCCCCGTGACAGCATTATCATCAAGAGTATTCCATATTTCGGAGAGAATTTCGTCAACAACATTATCATCCCTGAAAAATAAATTACAATTACATTTAGCAAACTTTGAAAATCATAATCAAGGACCTAGGAAGGCCCAAACCTCTAACCTTGCTGAAAAACCCTGAAATTTTCCAGTTGAGGCACACGGTGGGCCTGAAATCACTTGATTTCAAGCCCACCCTGGGCCTGAAATGGAGGTATTCAGCCCCACACTGGGCCTGAATTGAAGTGATTTCAGGCCCACCCTGGGCCTGAAAAGTTTTTATTTCAGGCCCTCCATTGGGCCTGAAAAGTTTTTATTTCAGGCCCACGGTGGGCCTGAAATGATTTATTTCAGGCCCACGGTGGACCTGAAATGATTTATTTCAGGCCCTGACTGGGCCTGAAATCAGTATATTTCAGGCCCTTGGAGGGCCTGAATTATATTGATTCAGGCCCTCCCAGGCCCTCAAATCCAATGATTTCAGCCCCTGTAAGGGCCTGAAATCTTTTCATTTCAGGCCCTGGGAGGTCCTGAATTCCTTTTTTTTCAGGCCCTGCCAATCCCTGAAAACAACATATTTCAGTCCCTCCTAGTGCTTGAAATCTAATGATATCATGTACTCCTAGGGATTGAACTCCTTTAATTTCTGGCCCTTCTAGGCCTGATATGGTAATATATCACCCCTAGGTCGAATTCAAGCATTTATTTATCTTAATTTTAACAAATTTCAGAGAGCCCTTATTATGTAATGCATATCACCCTTAGACTCCTCCAAACATAAAAATTGTAGCAAGAGTTGATAAGTATAAAACTAGGTCTGATACAATATCAAAGATGACAATCATACATACATTACTATTTGTATTTGTTACCAATCTGTAGCTTGCTTTTTCTCCTTCAACACCTATCTTCCTCAGTTGCCTTGATGAATTGAGTTGTGCAAGGTCGAAATATATACGTACCCTCGTGATGATTCGACTTGTGCAAGGTAGTAATATATATATAGGCTGAGAAAATTTCCACTACCTGGCCATCCGAACCACATATTATTTTTTTACTGCAAAAGTGGTTCGGATGTCTCGAAAATGGGAATAGAAAAGGTATTTTGTGGCGCCAAGGGTATAATAGGAAGTTCACTTAAAGGGCTGCGCCCTTTAGTAAAATAGAAACCATGGGACGCCCTTTGGTAATTTCGAATTGTTATGTACGCCCTTTGGTAAATTGCCGTAATATTTATCTTCCAAGTGTGTCTAGGCACCAAGTTAAATTAACCTTAAAACAAACCAAGTTAAGAAGCACACCTTTCTTGGCACATCAAATATGATAACTAGTGCATTGCTTCTTAAAATGACTCAACTCCACAGAAGTGGCAATCAGTGCATCAGACCGCTTTGCTCATTTCTTCTAAGGCCTTGTATCTACAACTTCATTTGAATGATTAGTGGAAACTTGAATTTATATCGATGTCACATGTACAATTCCTAGATTTGCATGGTATCTGCCTCTTAGATGACTAGTCCAATGCATATTTCTAGTGATCTCCCTTACTATGAACTTCTCCTTTATGGATACCTTATGGAGGTAGAGAAGCCTCTTACAATATGTTCTTACAAGAACATAACAAGAAAATGAATACAAAGATAAATGAAATCAAAAATCACTTTACAATGAGAAACTTCCTTTGAATGCTTTATTGTTGCTTGCAAATGTCTCTTGTTGATTCAAAAATGTACCAACATCTCGCCACAGAATCTCCAAGAATTGGCTATGAAAATCTCCTCAAAGATTAAGAAGGATGAGAGTCTTTCATACCAAGCTTGGGGAGCTTGTTTTAAACCATATAAGACTTTCTTTAATTTATAAACATGATTTGGGTAATCTATGTTTTCAAAATCAAGTGGTTGCTCTACATAAACTTCTTCCTTAATACACCCATTAAGGAATGTTGATTTCACATGTATTTGATGAAGTTTAAAGCCCATGTGAGTGGCATATCCCAATAAGATCCGGATAGACTCTGATTGAGCTATGAGAGCATAAGTTTCATCATAATCAAGTCCCTTAACTTGATTGAAACCCCTAGCTACTAACCTAGCATTGTTTCTAGTGGCTCTCCCTTGATCATCCAATTTGTTATTAAAACCCCATTTTGTTGTGATAATTGTTCTATTATTGGGTCTTGGGACCAATTTCCATACTTCACATCTCTCAAATTAGTTCAACTCTTCTTACATTGTTAGGATCCAATCCGTATGAATTAAGGCTTCATCAATCGATTTTGGTTCAAGTTGTGATATTAGAGCAATTTGACTAGTATGCTCTCTAAAATAGGATCTAGTACTTACTCCTTGTGTAACATCTCTAATTACTTGGTAAATAGGATGATCTTGTTAATGTCTTAAAGTCCTAGAGATTGTGGGCTCATCAACTTTATAATGATCATTGCTTCTTTCATCATCTGAAACACTTTTTCCTCCCCCTTGATCAATACCCTCTAAGTGTAAGTTTTGAATTGATTGGTTAATGTTTTGATTTCTTTCATCTATATCCTTATTAATAGAGGATTTACTAGCGTAAGTACTAGTAGACTCATCAAATTCAACATTAGATAACTCTTCAATCATTTAAGTCTTTCTGTTGTATACTCTATATCTTTAACTAGTAGATAAGTACCCAACTAGAATGCTCTTATCCACCTTAGACTCTAATTTTCTTAAATCATCTTTGGTATTTAAGATATATGTCTTACAACCAAAAACTTTAAAATAGTGAATTTTAGGAATTTCCCCATTCTATAATTCAATGGGTATCTTTTCTAAACATCGATGAATTAAACACGATTTTTGATATAACAAGCGGTATTAACTGCTTCTGCCCACAATAGCTAGGTAAAGAATAAGCATTAACCATAGTTCTAGCCTCTTCTTGCAAGAATCGATTTTTTTTTCTACAACCCCATTTTGTTGAAGTATTCTTGGACAAGAAATTCATGTTTGTACCCATTTTCTAGAAAAAAAGTAGAGAAGTTTGAATTTTCAAACTCTCCACCATGATCATTTCTAATTCGGTTGATTTTGAGATTTTTCTCATTTTCAACCCTTTTGCTAAATCCTATGATTATTTCTAGAGTTTCATCCTTATGTTTCATGAAGTAGACACAAGTGTATCTAGAAAAATTATCAATAATCACTAAGCAATATTTATTTCCTACTAATGAGTGAGTACTATGACAATCAAAAAGATCTAAATACAACAATTCTAATGGTAAAGAAGTACTAGTTAGAGTTTTCCCTCTTGGCATGCATCATACATTTTATTTTTGACATATTTGACCTTTGGTAGTCCATTTACCAACTCCATCTTGGCTACCTTGGCTATGTTCTTCATGTTGATATGCCCAAGTCTTCTATGCCATAATCATCTTCTTCTTCTTTTGATATAAGACACTTAGTAGAAAGGTTAGAAGTATAGGAAAGATTGATATAATAAAGATTTATTTTCCTATACCCTTCTAACATAATATTTTTCAAGTTATTATGTTTAACCAAACATTTATTTGCATGAAACCCTACTTTATATCCGGTATCACATAATTGGCTAATACTAAGCAAATTAAATTTCATATTCTTAATTAGAAGAACTTTATAGATCGTGATTGTAGATGATATCTCAATTGTACCTCAACCTATAATCTTGAGCTTCCCACTATTTCCAAAAGATACTATTCCTTTTTTTATGTAGTTAATTGTGGAGAACTTGCTCACATCACCGGTCATATGCCTTAAGCAACCACTATCCACAATCCACATGTTTGAATCCTTCTCTTCTTCTACCTAAACAATATGAAACACACAATTCTTTGGTACCCATGCAGTTGATCCAATAATATCATTCAAATACTTCTTAGGGACTCAAGTTTGTTGTACATTGCTTTTAATGATTTACTTTTTAGGTATACCATTTCTTCCTATAAGAGAAATATAGGCAACCTCTTTGGTCTTAGGTTTAAATCCTAATCCGGCCTTGTTGTAAATGACTCTTTGATTACCAAGATACTTTGACTCATTTGTAAATTTCTATAAATATGTTCTTAAGTCAATAACTTGATTTCTCAAATCGTTATTTTCTTCCTTAGATATGCTTGATTCACTATGCATACATGCATTACTCCTAATAGACTTAAGTTCTCATTTTAATGTCATAACCTTAGATTGTGACTTAGCCAAAGTATTCTTGAGATAAACAATTGTTTTATAAAAGAATTCCATTTTAAGAGATTCTTTTACCTCATCGTCACTAGATGATAATTCATCACTTGAGCTCTCTTCACTTGAACCTCCTCCTCACTTGAAGTTTCTTTGTTATCTTCAAGAGCCATAAATGCTATGTGTCTCATGATATGGCATAGCTCATCTTCATTTGATGAGTCAATGCTTTGTGTGTCCTATGTAGCTTGAGCCACCATTGCCTCCTTCTTTTTCTCCTTCTTTTTCTTTTTCTTTTCTTCTTTCTTTTCAATTCGAGGCAATTTAGCTTGATATTGTAAGTACCCTAAGTTGATTTTGATGTGATCAACCAAGTCAAGTTGGGTCATGGTCAATTTTGATCCCTATGTCTAAGTGTGCAGGAGCTTAGAAACGACAAGAAGTCGAGCGAAAGATGCAGCAGTCGAGAAGGATGGCATGGGGAAGGGAGCCGACATGCTCGATGCATTCAAGGGACGTGGTGACTGTGAAAGAGTACACCGGTGGAGCGAGAAGGGTGTGCACGGCATTCGAGGGACTAGAAGCCGAGAGGAAGCTCGTTTGAGGTGAAAGGTCAGAGTCAGGTTCGGGTGAGCCTAACTCTAGTTAGACGAAAATCACCCAAGCGGAAGGACAGAAAAGTCAAAGTCAACGCAGATGTTGACATTGACTAGTAGGAGGCACCGCAGTTGCTGAGTGAGGCGCCTTAGCTGCAAGGCAGCAGCTCTGTGCAAATGCAGAGCTGAGGTGCCTCAGATCAAAACTGAGGTGTCTCAGATTGGAACTGAGGCGCCTCGAGCCAAGCTTTATCAACAGTTTACCATTGCCTTCGTGGATAAAAGTTTATCCATCTATGGCACTTTAGATCACAATTGAGATGTCTCAGGTTCATGACAGCCAAACGATAACTTCAGTGTTCAGGCTATAAATAGCCCCTAGACCTAGGAAGAAATATCAACAACTTGTATTCATTTTCCTAGTCTTTTTGTGAGCTTTCCAAGATTGTAAGAGGCTTCTCCGTCTACAACGAAAGAGACTTTTAGTGTGTTTTTGACTGCCTTAGATTAGCAACCATCCTGGTTGCAACCAAGTAACTTTAGTGTCTCTTACTCTTTTTATAGTTGTTGTTTATGATTTTATTTATATCAACTACATGAACTAATGTGCTATCTTTGTAAGAATTTATAAAAGATCAAGGTTCTGACTTGCAAGACAATTCAGCCCCTTCTTGTTGGTTTGTTAACAGTTCTACAAGTGATATCAGAGCCAGATTCGCTTTTGAAGGACTAACCGCCTGATAAAGCAACAAGACGATGGTCGGATCCAGCATTTAACTGCCCAAATTCGAAGGAGACTTCGCCATATGGAAAAAGAAGATAGAGGTATTTTTAGGATTGATTTTGAGATATTACTAACAATAAAATATGGTTGTGAAGTGCCCATAGGTGAGGATGACAAGGTGAAAGAAGTGCATCTCTGGAGCAAGAAGCAACAGTCAGATTCTGTAGCCAACGCCAAGGCAGAGTTCCACCTACTATTGGTTCTACCTCCTAAAGAAGTCAACCGGATCAGCAGCTACCACTCCGCAAAAGAGCTCTGGGATAAGTTCCTAGAACTTCATGAGGGCACGTTAGAAGCCAAGTCAACAAGGAAAGATTTTCTCTAGAACCATCTGACTAACCTACGATTGAAGGAAGGAGAAATGGTGGCCAAGCTTTAAGCGAAGATCAAAGAATTGGTCTTCGGACTCACCCACCTCGGCGAATCGGTATCAAATCGTGATTCCATACGGTATGCCCTAAATGTCTTCCCAAGAACCTAGGAGTGGAGTTCAATAGTAGATGTCTACTATATCTCAAAGGACTTGGAGGTAAGTACCCTTGCGAGATATTTTCTATTTTCAAATTACATAATTCTTGATGTGCAGGATCAAGAAAGGAAAAGATGGATAACATTGCCCTGAACGTGAGAAGAACTGATCCAAATTCAAAGTCTTCAACCGATGAAGAGGAAACCGTTGAGGTAATCTATGGTCCATGGGACCATGTGTTTTGATGTTTGGACAAAGCGTTTAAGTTAGGTTCACCGTTGTATTCGATATATGTATTTAAGTGTGTATTCTGCAGGATACATATAGACTCAGCTTGATGGCTTGGTCCGGTGAAAGATAAAACATCCGAGGGATCGTGGACAAGACAACAATGATGATCTGAGGGAAGCGCAATTCAAGGCATACATGAAGGATAGCATATGGAGACGAGCTGCAGGTTTATATGCATCCGAGGGACGAGAGCCAAAGTGAAGAAGGCTTGAAGGCAAGAATCAAAGCTGCAAAGGAAGAGTTAAGTGGGTCGTGAGGGTCTGAGTACGAGATAACTACACTCGGGAATGTAAATCCTAGGTTTAGGGTTCTACCAGTCGACTAGTATGGGATCAGTCGACTAGTAGAGGTCACAGAAAGATCAATCGATTGATCTTCTATGCAGTCGATTGGTATTGACTGGGAATTCGAACATTGGGTTGTTCGGATTCGGCTGGATCAATCGACTAGTATTGGAACCGGTCTATTGGTCATGACTAGTTCAGCAACGAGCTCTATTTAAGAGAGCTCAAGTTTGCTGGTTAGGGTTAATGAAATTGATCTTGGTTAAAGGTCAATTAGTAGTCTTTGTTTTCAGAGGTCTTGTACGAGTTTGTGGCGATGTTTCTCCACTTACAAGGAGCTACGCGAACATAGATGGAGATTTTCCAAGGAGTCATCCGCCAAAGGGTTGGGATCGTCCACCTTACGGACAACCGTGGAGTAGGAGCTTTATCTCCGAACCACGTTAAATGGTTTGTGTTCTTCTTGTTAGTTTAAATTAATTGTTATTCCGCTTGCGTACTAACATAATAGGTAGAAGAACTGAAGATTTAGGGGCAACGTCTATTCACCACCCTCTAGACGGGCCATCGATCTGGTATAATTGGTATCAGAGCGAGGTTGTTCTCCATCAGACTAACCACCGAGGAAGCAAAGAAGATGGCCGAGTTTGCGAGTCCACCAAAATTTGAAGGAGGAGATTTTTCTTGGTGGACGAAAAGAATAGAAATCTTCTTCGAGATAGATTGGGACACAAGCATGGTCATCGAGGAACCATTTGAAGTCCCGAGAGATAAGTATGAAAAGAAACTCCGACCACGCTATTGGATGGAAGAACAACAATCACGATCAATGGCAAATTCAAAGGTAATATCAATTTTAATAGACATTTTGCCTAATGATGTGATTAGTCATATAGGGGAATACAAGAATGCCCACGATTTGTGGAGAAATGTCAAAATGATTTTATGGGAAGAACTAAAACCTACACAAGAAGAAGAGCCCAAGGAGATGGACTTAATTGTCCAAGAGGTAGAGGTGAAGCAACTGAATGTTGACAATGTTCAACATCCGAGGAGGAGAAGATTGAAGAATAAGCTTCATCCACCTCCTCAAGTGAAGTGGCATAAGAAGATGAGGCATCGTCCACATCCTTAAGTGAAGAAGAAAAAAGCAATCCAAGGTGACAGAAATCTTGGAAGCTCACCCTCAACCTCAATCATCGGAGCTAAATCAAAGGATCATATCATATGTTTCGGATGTAATGAGAAGAGGCATTACAAAGACAAGTGTCCAATGGGTAAGAAAAAGGAGGTAACCCCTAAACTCATTTTATTTCTTTAATTCTAATATGGGTTGTAAGAAGAAGAAGGATAAGATGCACATTCGATGCTTCATATGTGGTGAGTGGGGCCACTACCACACCAAGTGCCCAAGGAGTGGAGAACTCAAGAAATTAGCACACTTGAAGAAATGGGAGAAGAAGGAGAAAATGAAAAGCTCACATCGAGAGGGAACTTCAAGGGTTAGAGAGGTAATCCCTAACTTTAGGTATAAATTAAATTTTAATTTTCCCATGTATACTAGAAATAATTGTCATGATTACCTATGCATAATTATGATTTTAAATATCATAATAGAAATAGGGTTAATAATACATATCAAAATCATAGGAAATCATTTCATGATAAATCTAGAACTATTAGACCTAAGGACCAAGACATAAATCCCAAGAAAGAGAGATACATGTCTAGAATGTGTAGGTCTAGGAATATCATGGTAGACATGTCGATTCAAGGTTTAAGAACCTAGAAAGGAAAATCAAGCTTTGAGAACAAAGCTTGAGAAATTGGAGAAAACCTAGATAGATTCATTATTGGATGTAAGGGGTTAGATAAATTGTTGGGGAGCCAAAAATCCAACAATGATAGCTCGGTTTGGGATATCAGTCTAAGTTCTCCAATGCTAAGGAAAAGTCATATGCAAGAGTATCATATGACTATAGCAAAGTAAAATCCAAAAATGGCAACCGAGTGCCATTTAAGGGTCAAAAGGACCTTAACAAAAGATAAGGTATCCAAGGATCAAGGGAAGAAGAGCTTAACTAAGGACAAGGTATCCAAGGATAAGAAAGTTAGTTTGTAGGCTAAGAATCACCGGAAGTACACAGGTGTGGCCTAGTTATTGTGGACGAGTCACCTGGGGAGGTGGCTAAGACTAAGAGTTCAAAAGGGAGCTCTAAGAGCCAATTTGGACTTATGGTCAATGGATCTCAGGAAGATATCACCTGGAAGTCTAGATGGACCATGGAAATGTCAAAGGGTTTGGAGATGGATTTAAGTATCAATCTTAAGGATTTGGCACATGTGGAATTGTGTTTCATGCAAAAAATATGACATTGGGGTCATATTGCATGAAAATTTGATTATTGATGCATAGATGTTATATAAATCAATGCTAGGGATGCATTGTGGTTTGATATGGGTAGATATATCAAGAGGAAGTCAAAACTAGGACTTTAGGTCAAGATTTAATTAAACCATTTAGCTAGTTTTTGGGTTTTGTGCCAATCTTGGGATCTGAGATATGTATATTTTTAAATGTATTTTTTTCAAGTAGACACAGGTACCACAAACCTCTCCACAAAATTTGAGAATTTTTAAAGATTTGTGGAATTAGTTATGCATCTCTAAAATTGGGTTCAAAAATGCTGAAAGGCTAATTTGTAGGTATCAGTTGACTATTACAGAGGATAGTCGATTGATACATGTTGAAATTATTTTTAGCAAAGTCGAAATATGTCCTAATAATGTCAAACATGTGTATAATCTTATGGGGAGTTATTACACACTATTTATAGTCATTAGAGGGTAAAGAATCCAATGATTGAGATATTATTGGAGCTTTTTTTATGTATGACAAAGGGGCGAATTAAAGTTTAATTGGGAAAACCTTATGTACCTTTGCTAGAACTCCTAGCTAAAGGGGGAGCTTGGGTGAAGGGGGGAGCATTGTTGCTCATTTATTGTCAAAGGTGAAGTCTTGTGATAGGTTCTTCAAAATCCCTTGGTAAGTCTAAGTATAGGGGGAGCCTTAGATAGGCTTTAAAAAGCCCTTGGTGAAAAATCCTAACTTATTGGGGAGTTTATGTATGAGGGATGCCTTGTGATAGGATCTATGCATTGTTTGCATTGCATTTGCATATGCATTGGCAGTATAAGTCCAAGTGTGTAGCCTTGACAACGTAAGTTCAATTTGTTTTCCGTAACTTAAACGTATTGTCAAATATCAAAAAGGGGGAGATTGTTGAGGCAATCTATGGTCCGTGAGACCATGTGTTTTGATGTTTGGGCAAAGGGTTTAAGTTATGTATACCCTTGTATTTAATGTGTATTTGAGTGTACAGGTTTTGCAAGATACACATAGACTCAGCTTGATGGTTTCGGGTCCGGTGAAAGATGGAGCATCCGAGGGACCATGGACATGAGAGTAACGATGAGCCGAGGAAAGCCCACTTCGAGGCATACGTGAAGGATATCATATGGAGACGAGTCGCGGGCTTGTATGCATCCAAGGGACGAGAGCCAAAGCGAAGAAGGCTTGAAGGCAAGAGTCAAAGTTACAAAGGAAGAGTCAAGTGAGGCGTGAGGGTCTGAGTGCAAGAGAATTATACTCGGGAAGGGAAACCCTAGGTTTAGGATTCTATCAGTTGACTAGTATGGGATCAATCAATTGGTAGAGGTCATAAAAAGATCAGTCGACTGATATTCTGTGCAGTCGACTGGTGTTGGCTGAGAATTCGAGCGTTGGGCTGTAACGTTCGGATGCAGCTAGATCAGTTAACTGGTGTTAGAACCAGCCGACTGGTAACAGCTAGTTCAGGCACGATCTCTATTTAAGGGAACTCAGTTTGGCTGGCTAGGGTCGACGAATTTGGTCTTGGTTAATGGCCAATTAGTAGTCTTTATGCTCAGAGGTCTTGTGCGAGTTTGTGGTGAGGTTTCTCCACCCATAAGGAGATACGCGAGCATAGCCGGAGGTTTTCTGCGGAGTAATCCGCCGAAGGATCGGGATCATCCACCTTACGGATAGCTGTGGAGTAGGAGCTTTATCTCCGAACCATGTTAAACGGTTTGTGTTCTTCTTGTTAGTTTAAGTTAATTGTTATTCCGCTTGCGCACTAACATAATAAGAAGAAGAACCGAAGATTTGGGGGCAACGTCTATTCACCCCCTCTAGCCGGGCCATCGATCTCGTACAGAAATAACGTATATGGTAAGAAAACTCAGTGAATACTTTAAATCTAACAAATTTATGAAGTCGCAGGGCAAGAAATGATCACCAAGAAAAAGACAAGTCAGGTGTTATCACTATGACGAAGAAGGTTACATTAAAGAGCAATGCCCCAAATTAAAGAATAAAAAGAAAGAAAAGGAAACAAATCAAAGCTCAAGAATTTAAAAACAATGTGGGATGACACATCTTCAGAAAAAAACCAAGATCGAGGCCTACGCCGGACTTGCACTTATGGCAAGTCATCAAGAAGAGGATGATGGAGCATCCACCTCCAACATGAGCTGATGAATGGGGAGACTCAACAGAAGAAAGCAACAGCGAAGGGGGAGTGTCCAATTTCAGACACGACGATGTGGTAAGTGAGGTTCGCAAGGTTCCTCAAAATAAACTACACTGTGATATTAGATCCCTGTTTAAATCGTTGTGTATGTTAAGGACTAAGAATATAGATTTGAAGAAAGAATTTGCTCATTCATGCTCCTTAAAATATGTATGATTCTTTAAAGCATGAAAATGAAAGATTAAAGAAACAAGTAGCAAAATTAGAAAATGACTATGCATGTGTTAGCTAAAATTTCTCTCCTAAAAACATTTTTATAATGGAGGTCTTAATTTGTATATTAGAAATCACAAGGGCCAATTACAAAAGTGTCTAAAATTTATATTCCTCCAAAATTCTTGATTAACCCTATAGGTAGAAATATATATTGGATTTCAAAATTAATTTTAAACTGTTAAAATATTTTCAAGATATTAGAAAATTTAAATCGACTGTAGTCTTTGGAATAGATTCATTTGCAACTTATTTTTTTTGATAAATAGTGACTTTATCTTGTTACTATAATCTTTTGAATTTTTTAAAAATATTTAATGAATTTCCAAAATTTTATTTTCAAAAATTGACTTTGTAATTAAAAAAATTGTTAAAGTTTTTTAAAAGTTGAATTTGAATTTTAAATATTTCAAAATTCATCAAGTTTTTTTATTCTAAATCATATTTTTGATGTGATCAAAGGCGAAGAGTAATGACGTATAAGTTAAGGGGAGGTCAATTTTATTGCATTATTTCTTGTGCTAGATTGTAATATTTATTTTATTATTTTAAATAATCAATATTATTTTCTTGTTTGATTATCCCAACTTATCTTAGATTGATGCATATCAAAAAGGGAGAGATTGTAAGTACTCTAGGTTGGTTTTGATGTGATCAACCAAGTCAAGTTGAGTCCTGGTCTGTTCTGATCCCTGTGTATAAGTGTACATGAGCTTAGGAATGCAGGAAGTAATTGAAAGACGCAGCAGTCGAGAATGATGACATAGGGAAGGGAGCCGACGGGTTCGGTGCATCCGAGGGACGCAAAGACTGTGGAAGAGTGCACTAGTGGAGTGAGAAGGGCGTGCACGACGTCCGAGGGACGAGAAGCTGGGGAGGAAGCTCGTTCAAGGCGAAAAGCCAGAGTCGGATTTGGGTGAGCCTAACTCTGGTTAGTCGAAAATCATCCAAGTGGAAGAAGGATGCAAAAGTCAAAGCCAACGGGGATGTTGACATTGACTAGCAAGAGGCACCTAGTTGCTAAGTGAGGCGCCTAAGCTACAAGGCAGCAACTCTACGCAATGTAGAGCTGAGGCGTCTTAGTTTCAAACTGAGGCGCCTCAAATCTGATCTGAGGTGCCTCAGGTTGGAACTGAGGTGCCTCGAACCAAGCTTTATCAACAGTTTACCGTAGCTTTCGTGGATAAAAGTTTATCCATCTGAGGCGCCTCAGAGCACAATTGAGACATCTCAGGTCCACGTCAACCCAATGGTAACATTAGTTTTCGAGCTATAAATAGCCCCTAGACCTAGGAAGAAATATCAACAACTTGTATTCAATTTTCTAATCTTTTTGTGAGCTTTTCAAGATTGCAAGAGGCTTCTCTTCCTACAATGAAAAAGACTTTTAGTGCATTTTTCACTGCCTTGGATTAGCAACCATTCTGGTTGCAACCAACTCTGGTGTCCCTTACTCTTTTTATAGTTGTTGTTTATGATTTCATTTATATCAATTACATGAACTAATCTGCTATCTTTGTAAGAATTTGCAAAAGATCAAGGTTTTGATTTACAGGGTAATTTATCCCCCTCTTGCTGGGCTGCCAACGGTCCTACAGATGTGTTATTTCTTGTTGCATTCATAACAAATGAAATTAGTGTTAAAACTTGAACTTTGACCATTTTTACCTTTTGAAGATTAAAACATCTTCTTCACATCTCTCTTTGTAAATTTTTTTGTTCTTCCCATCATCTTCTTGACATATTAAGCCACTTCACTAGCCGATATCTCCTCATCGCTATCTAAAGACTCTTGATCAGACTTGGATTATGAAAATTCTTCCTTCTTTTCTTTCTTTGTCTTCTTCTTCTCCTTCTTCTCTACAACAAAAGTTGTGCTTTTCTCTTTTGAAGACACGTTAGCCTGTTCATGTAGTTCAAACTCATAAAATAATTCATTAAGCTTAACTCTTAAAAGATCTCTAGAGACCTTATACGCATTGGCCATTGATGCCTATAAGGTGGTTCTAGGAAAAGATTGAAGAACATACCTTATTAGATCCCGATTATCAATTTTCTCACCTATTACAAGAAGACCATTTACTATCTCCTTGAATCTACCATGCATTTGACTCACGGTCTCATTAGTATTCATGGTGAAGATTTGAAGTTGGCCCACCAAGAGATCTCTCTTGGCTCTCCTTGATTCGCTTGATTCTAAATAGTCCAACCTTGTTCACTTGCTCTTCGGAAAGTCCACATTGTAGGGTTGTTGTGGACTTTACATTCGCTTGAGCTTTCTTGGACACTTCTTTTGTCCACTCCTTGGTTGGAAGAGGTACTCCGAACTCATCCTTTAGGTTCTTGAAACCATCTACAACACTAAACTAATTTTCAATATCATTCGTCAAGAAATACTTCATCCTACTTTTTCAATATGCAAAATCGTTATTATTAAAGAAAGGTGGTTGAGTGATTCTATATCCCTCTTGAAATGTCATCTTGATGCTTCGGTTGGCAGTGAGTTCTACCTGTTGGAACGGGTTGGTCCGGCTAGAGGGGGGTGAATAGACGGAAACAAAATATGAAATGGAAGACACTCGTCTTTTAAAAAAAACTTGGTTGCAACTAAGAACGTTGCTTCCAAGGCAGTGGACGCTCAATTAAAATCTCCTTGTGGCGGAGAAGCCTTACAACAAAAGCACGCTAGACTTTAGAGAGAATTACAAGAATGAATTGAATGAATATTAAAGCAAACCTCTAAGTCTATTTATAGCCTAAGAGAATAAATATGGATTGTTGATTGTTGATGACTTTTCTCTTGACCGTTGATCCATGGATCTAATCTGGATGGTTGATCTTGGATGGGATTAAATTGCATCCATTGGATTTGATTAAAGGATAATGTAACATTATCTTTTAAGAAATAAAGTTTTAATTAAAACTTTATCTTTCCTCGCTCGAGATGGCTGTTGGAATCTCCATGTCGCTGTTGTAATCTCTAAGTAGTAATATCGGCAACATTTTACTGCCATCGCCCTTTATCCTAAATGGTAATTGGGTTAGCGTGTGTTGTTGAGGTCTAGGGTTTGATCCTTCTTGGCACCAAATAATTTTCTCTTTTCTTTTGGGCGCTTGGACCAGTCTTTTTGATTCTTCGTCTTCTGGGTGATTTCCGGCCAACCGGAGTTAGGCTCACCCGAACCTGACTTCGGCCTTTCGCCCCTCGAGCGTCCTTCCTCCCGGCTTCTCGTCCCTCGGACACCGCACGCGTCCTTCTCGCTCCACCGACGTACTCTTTCGCAGCTTCCGCGTCCCTCGGATTGTACCGAGCCCGTCGGCTCACTTCCCCGCGCAATCCTTCTCGTCAGCTGCGTCTTACGCTCGACTTCCTCCGTACCTAAGTTCCTGCACACTTAGCAGAGGTATTAAAACCAACAGGACCTAACTTAACTTGGTTGATCACATCAAAACCAACCGGGGCACCAACACTACCGAGGTAATCTAAGCTCTGATATCACTTATTAGGACCTTTGCATCTAGCAGCAAAGGGTGAATAGTTTCTCTTCAATTTTGTCTACAAGTTGTTAGCGGAAGCATAAGAAAACATAGACAAAATCAAAAATAATTAAAACAATGCTAACTCTCTTGATTTACTTGGTCTTCACCTCCTTGAGGTGATTAATTCAAAGATCCACACACCCATACAATCAATCTCCACTATGCTCTTCTCTTTTTTAAATCAAGCTTGAAGGTGGAGAAACTCTTATAAGATGATCTCTTCCTCTTACAAGATAAGAGTGATTTTGGAGGAAGAGATTTAGAATTTGTAAGCTTGGAAATCTCAGAATATGTAAAAAACAAGAGTAGATCAAGTTGTTTCTTTTTCAAGTTTTAATATTTGCTTTTGTACTGTTCTCAACATCAGTCGACTGATATCACCATCAGTCGACTGATGGGCTTCAACAATCACTGTAGATTTTATTTGATTTTCTTCCGTCAGCATGCAATGATAACATATCAGTCAACTGGGACCTCACCCAGTCGACTGATCTCTTTATTTGGTCTAGGATCGGGTATCAATCGACTGATATTCTTATCATTCGACTGATTCATAATGAATGTGACATTGCTGCAGTTTTGACCATAATCTTTCATACTTAAACCAAACCCTTAGCCTAGACTTATGCTTCAAACATCTTCCATCAGCCTTACGCCCTTCAACCTTACGCCCTTAGGATGCTTCCGAGCCCTCGACTTCTCATCCTTGCGCTTGCCTTGAAGTGTTTCCTTCGGCTTTGTCATGCTAAGTTTTCTTTTGCCAAGAGGTCGCACCTCTGGGACTTCATCCGCCAAGACTATCTTCTTGGGCTTCCCTTGCCAAGTCTTCATATCTGGACTTTTCTTTATACCTGCTTACTCAATTTTCATGTTAGATCATCAACATTGCCTAACTTAAACTTATTTAACCAAACATCAAAAGTAAATAATACTTGGAGCATGATTGCACCAACAACAACCCACACCACTAATCTAGTTGGACTATCTGTGATCCCAAACTATAGAGATCAAGGCATTATCAACCCATGGAACATCAAAGACCATCACATGAAAACCTATGCCCTAGGAAATCCCCTTCTCATAGCTTTTCCTTCTCAAGAGTTTAGATTTCCTCTCTTCTCTTCTCCGCTCTTTCTCTCCCTATAAGCATGTTTCTGTGCGATCTTTACTCTCTTTCCGATTGTCTAGCTAGCTCATGCTTGTGAACTCCCTAATGGTTGTCATCCTCAGTCCCTGTAGATACGATATCTTTTATTACTTGACGACATTCTTGTGTACTTGCGAGACACTATCAGTGAATCCTGATTCATTACTGTTTCTCCAAGGTTGTTGAGTTCAGTTATCAGATCTTTAAGTTTTGGGTGCAGTTGAACCACCTTTTCTCCCTTTTCCATCTGGAGATTCATTAGTTGATTTCAGAGTCTCGTCTTGATAGCTTAGCCTCCGGGGTTCCTTTGTAGAGCTCCAGAAACTTCTCCCAAAGTTCTTTGGCGGAGTTATAGGCGTCAATCCAGTTGACTTCTTGAGGTGGTAGAGCGCTTAGCAGATGAAACTCTGCTTTATCGTTTGCCACAGAGTTGGTCTACTGCTTCTTATTCCATAGATGCTCTTCCTTTATTTCTCTATTGACGTCTTTGGGTACTTCAAAATCATATTTAATTGTTAATAAAATGTCAAAGTTTGTTTTGAATAATACCTCCATTTGGCATTTCCATAGCGCAAACTCTTCCTTGAATCTTAGTGGATGAATGTTTGATCCGACCATCATCTTGTTGCTTTAGCTAGTGGTTAGTAGTGGTTAGTCCTTCTAAAGTGGTTGGGCTCTGATACTAATTGTAGGATCGACAAGATCGGTTGAGGGGGGGGCCAGTGAATAGTCCCGAAATTAAAAGTAAATCTTCTCTTCTTTCTTCTTAGCAAAGACAAATACATATTAATTAATCAAAAAGAATAACATAAAAAATAGTAAGAGACTCAGAGTTTACTTGATTACAACCTCGGTGGTTGTTAACTCAAGGCAATTGAAAAGCACAATAAAGAAACTCTTTCGTGAAGGCGGTGTAACCTTTTATAGTCTTTAAAAACTAAGAAAGGAATACAAAAAATGAATTCAAGTGTTGTATTGAACTCCTAATTCCATGGTGTTGTTTATAACCTGTTGAGTAAAAGTTATCATTGCTGACGTGGCATTGGAGGCCTTCAATGTCATCCAAGTCACCCTCAAGGTGTTAAACTTTTATCCACGTTGTAACATCTCTTTAACGGTTTTGTTGCATTGGAGACGCCTTCAATCCTGATCTGAGGTGCCTCGAGCACTGTTCATCTGAGGCATCTTAAGTCCATATCTGAGGCATCTCGAATGTTGTTCATTCGAAGCGCCTTCAATCTATATACTTGGTGCCTTGAGCATTGTTCATCTGAATGGTCAATTTCAGCATTAACCATTATTCGTTCTGCTCGCTTGGGTGATGGTCCGGTTGTCCAGAGTTGAGCTCACCCAAACCCAACTCTGACATTCTCCTTGAGCAGGTTTCTCGTCCCTTGGATGCACCTTGTGCATCCTTCTCACTCAACCAGTGTATTCTTCCGTAGCTCCTAGTCCCTTGGATGCATTGATCCCGTCGACTCCCTTCTTGTATCATCCTTCTCATTTGCTACGTCATTTACTCAACTTCTTGTGCTCTTAAGTCCCTGGATACTCAAACATAAGGCATCAAATACACGAGACTCAACTTAAATCGGTTGATCACATCAAAACTAACCTGAGGTACTCACAATATCAACCATAAGTTAATTGATGTCATCAATCAAGTAGAACAATAGAATCAACTTGCTTCTATTCGGTTGTGATCAAAATTAGTCAACTAATACCCATAATCAGTCGACTGATATTGAGTAAATATATAAATCTCTGAATAAGCTCTATTTTGCATCTTAGAGTCTCTCGTTCTAATATCTGAGTCAAAAGATTAAAAGTTATGATCTTCAAAAGTTTGCTCTGTCGGAACTTCCTCGTTGTCTAACATCTGATCAAACTTGATCTACCGGGACTTCATTATTGCCTGACATTTGGTCAACCTTGACCTGATGAGACTTCACGCCTTATACCAACTCTATGTTGGACTTTTACCTCTAAATGTCTGATCAACCGTGACCCACTTGGACTTTTTTTGCCAACTACCTATTGGACTTCTGATTATCAAGTGTTCGGTCAACTATGAGCCACTTGAATTTCCTGTCTCGTGCCAACTCCATATTGTACTTCTGACCGCTAAGTGTTCAGTCAACCATTGTAAGACCGATGCACGTGAGGGGTGGAGGGTGAATCACGTGTCTTTTAAAATAGTTTTTTTTAGTATTTTAGAAATGAGTGTGTAGCAGAAAATAAAGCAATATGACTGAAAAACAAACGAAACGGTATAAGATTAGTTTTTACTTAGTTAGGAGCCTTCGATGACTTCTACTCCAAGACTAGGTTCCTTAGACCTTTCCAACGGGTAATCCACTAATATCCTCTATCAGTAAACTCCCGGTAGAGTGATCGAGTATAAGAGAAGAACTGGGAAGTGTAACAAACCTACACTTCCCTTTGCAATAATAAAAGAATTTGCACTTTAACATTCGTTACCTAACACAGTTGTAGGAATTCGGTTGCATTCGCGTGTTGGCATCGGTCTTCCGGCAACGGTTAGACATAGTCGATGATTTTAGTAACTCGGAGAAAAGTTGTGTCCAAATCCTTGGATGAACCAGCCTTATAAAGATTGTTGAGGGCACCCTAGTTCCCAATTAGGGTGCCTTAGATTGTAGCTTTGATATGATGTGTAACCTACGCAACATCTCCACTCGAAGGCGCCTTCCAACCCTTTTGAGGCACTTCAGATCCGAATTAAGGTGCCTTGGCTCCCAGTTGAGGCATCTCAGATGCTGAAATTTGATCTCCATTGCGCGACAATGCGGAGGGGCCCTCAGCCATCCAAGGCGCCTCAACTGAGGCACCTCGAATATTGTTCATCCAAGGCTTTCTTTTTGCGATTTGATCTTAGTCTCGGGAAGACAATATCTAGTTAAGGCCTCAATTTAGATATCCAAAATTTCTCTATGCTGGGATGTGCCTATAGTTCCACCGAGGACTCGTCCTCCCCGGATCTCTTCTCTAGTGACCTACCATACTTACCGTTTGCAGTTTCTACTTGACTTCTTTGACCCACTAGGTTTTCTTGCCGAATGCCCCCATCTAGACTTCAGACAGTTGTCAAGTTTCGCGGACCCATCTAGACTTCATGCTAGGTATCAACATATCTAGGATTCAACCAGTTGTCAAGTTTTACGAACCAAATTAGACTTCCTGTCAGATATCAACTTACCTGGGCTTTAGCCTGGTGTCAGGTCCTTAAGCTTTTAATCCTACATACTTAGTAAAATGGTTAGAAATACATAATATCTAACTTTAACCATTTATCATATATCAAAACCTAAATTTGATTATTTGTGCAAACTGCACCAACAAACACGACCCACTTAGACTTTTTTTTTGTTAACTACCTATTGGAGTTCTAATCACCAAGTGTCTAGTCCACCGTGACACATTTGAACTTTCTGTCTCATGTCAACTCCATGTTAGACTTCCGACCGTCAAGTGTTTGCTCGATCATGACCCACTTGAACTTTTCATATTTTGTCAAGTATCTGATCAACCTTGACCTACTTGACTTTTCACTCAACTAATTTAACATATTGATTGATTGTTAAGTATCCGATAAACCTTAACTTACTTGACATCTCGACCAACTAATATATTGATCAAACATCAAATCTCAACTTAAGTCAACTCGAGCTTAATCAACTTGATCAACCTTGATAGGGCCAGTTGATTGCACCAACACATTTTACTTTTTTTTTATTTGTATTCCTATTCTTAGGGGGGCAAGGTCGGGTGAGCACTCTCAATCTTATTTTGCTTTAACCTTTTCTCTTCAACAACATAATGTGAGGTGAGCTCATTCATAGACCAAGTCTCTTTTTGACAATTATAGTAAGACATTAAATTGGCTAAACTATGTCTGAAGAACAAGTCCTCCTCTGTGGGTTATAGCTTAAGTGTCTTTAATTTGGAAGTAAAATGAGACATCTATGGTGTATTCCCTTATATTGCCCTTACCGTTATACTTCATTGAAACTAAGATTGTCAAGAGTGTGCTTATTTCAACCTTCTCATTTTTTGATGAACCTCTTTTCAATTTAAGCAAGGAATTCCTTAACTTTAGTTATTGTGCTCCTGAATGTTCATGAAATGACTTTTTTCATGATCATCAACCACATGTGGTTTGATATTTCCCACTTTTCCATCTCCCACTTGTCATTAGAGCTGGTACCTTTATCCATAAGGAGTGGAGGAGCATTAGTCTTTAACACAACATCATTATTGAACGTTGAAATATAATAACAAACATATAATAAGTCTTCAAATAAGAATAGTAGTCAAATACTTATATTAAGAATATATCAAACAATAAATGTTCCTTTAGACCGATTTGTCGTTCATATGTAAATAAAATAAAATAACTGTCGCATATTTATTATCATAGGCGTATTTACAATTTTATTAAGTATTAATCTTTTCTTTTTTGGATCGATTAAATACTCACATAAGTTTGAAGTACACAACCTTGTATATTTAAAAAATAAATAAATTATTTTTCATAAAAGCTAGGACGTTTGGTGGTATGTGTTGGATACGATTTTGCAAAGTAAAATTTTGATGTCATCGATCGTTGAAAGTCAAGTTTGACTTCAAAATCGAAATCTACGTTTCGCGTAAATAAATCTGGACTATTTATTTGCTCAAAACCGATTAAGGGTGAATAAGAAATTAATTGTTCAAAGATACGCTCAAATAAACATTAAGGAAAAAGATGAGGTTTTTAGTCCCACATTGCTAAACGACGAGAGTCAGTGTTTCCTTATATGTGTTCTTGTGCTAATGTTGTTAATACAAAAGTATAGGAGGTCTCTACCCTTGGGCGAGCAGGTGCTCGCACCTGCGAGCCCGTCACCCGCGCAATGGGCGCTTTGTTGGCGCACTCCACGTGGCGATGACGTGTCGTGATCAGGTGACGCCATGAGACATGTCGGTGACGAGGTAGTGCCTATGTGGCACGTGACTATGTAGAGAACAATGACTAGATTGGGCGAACAGATGGTGGCCGTCGGATCAAAGATCTGGACAGATTGCAGGCAGGTGCGATTTGGAGCGTCGGATTCGAATCTGACTGTGAAGAGGGAGGATGAATCTGAGGCGTCAGATTAAATGTTCTAATCTGACGGCCGATATCAAGATGGGATCTGAAGAATTATAACTCTTCAGATCAAGGGACGAGATTAAAAGACCTTTAAAGGGTTATACCCTTTTATTATGAACGGTCCAGATCTGTCCGAACCAAAGGGTGCTTACCTCTTCACTCAATATAAATATATCCCTCCACTAGATCATTTAATTTATTCAAGCATTGCAATCTAAAGCATTTGCACTCATCCATCTTCTGCATCGAGAGTCCAAAAAGTCTACAAAAAAGTTCGCCGGTCTCGGAATTTGAAGTGCTACTATTCCGAGACGACTTCGTTGTATCTTGGAAACGAATTACTACTATCCGTGAGCACCAGTAGTGGAGCAATATCGTTTTATGGAGATAGTGTCAAACACTAACTTCGACGTAAACCAATCAGTTTGTTTCCTTCGAAAGTAACCTCCCGGAAGATTCGACGATCATAAATCGACTAAGTCAAATACCTAAGAGATACAAGTGATAAAAAAAACTCCAACAATATGTTATTTCAATTAAGTTATCTCAAAATATATACTAGTATTTTAATTTAAAATTATATTATAGAATCATCCGTAGTCTACTAGTATATAAATAATTGAATGTGCTAGTTGACTACTAAACTTAGTGTGGTTGATTTATCGATACCAGTCAACTGTGTCACTTGACTGCTAAACATACTGTATCTGGTCGTGCACAGCAAATTAAGTTAGCCAGTCAACTGTTAAACTTACTATGCATAAATTGACTCACTTAGTTCAAGGTGACAGATTTATTATAACAGACATAGATAAATTTTCATCGAATATATTTTTAGAAAAGAATTTCTCCCACCTCTTAATTATGACAGTCGATTATAAACTGATCCTAGAGATGACAATAGGATTGGACGGAGACAGATTTGTCATCTCCATCTCCACCTCTAAATTATATTCTCATCTTCATTTTCGATTTTACCTAATCAAGAGATCTCCATACTCATCTCCATCCCGTTACAAATTGATTTGTTTTTAAAATTTAACCTCAGATCATGCAATGAATATTAAAGTAAAACAAAGATACGGAGATTCAAATATAGAAATTAAGAGTAATGGTATGTATTATTCTAAAACGGCTTGGACACCAATAGCCTCAACAATTCAATCTCGATATAATCCCATGAGACCAAGACCCACGTGAGTGGCCAGGCATTTAGCGGAGGATAAAAAAATAAACTTAGCTTTAGTAATCAACTTCCTGAAGCAAGGCTCATGTTGAGTAATAGAGGCTTTGATTTTCTAAACACCTTTAATATTCCCATTAGGACAAATATTAGAGACGATCAGATTTTATTGGAATTAACAAGATTTAATAAAATAAGGGACAAATATAGATGATCGAATTAATATTCCCAATGTTTTATTAGAATTCAGAGATAGATCAAATTTAATTGGAACCTAAATATCAAGGACAAATAGAAATTTATATGACCAAATCATATTCTAGCTATACGAAGTAAAGATTAAAAATCTTGAATAATTCAAACACAGAGAAAACAGGAAACACCTTATGATCCCCTCCATAATCCACATACCCACTATAAGAAAAAATATTTTTAATGACAATGAAAAGTGTCATCATATAATACTTATACTGACATTTTTAATATAGTGACATTAAGTTAAAATGTCCTCTATAGTGATGTCGTCTAAAGTCTTATCACTTATGACAATTCTTAATGTCACTATAAAATACAAATAGTGATAATACTAATAGCATGAATAATTGTTATAGTGACAAAAAATAGTGTCATTATAAGATTTATAATGACATTTATATATGTCATTTTATTATAGTAATAATGACAAATTTATATGTCCTTTAAAATTATTTATCAAGATAATTATAAGTGTCTTGAATTTCATTTATAGTGACAATTCTTAATGTCACTATAAAATAAAAATAGTGACAACACTAATAGCATGAATAATTGTTATAGTGACAAAAAATAATGTCACTATAAGATTTATAATGACATTTATATATGTTGTTTTATTATAGTAATGATGATAAATTTATGTCCTTTAAAATTATTTATCAAGACATTTATAAGTGTCTTGAATTTCATTTATAGACATAATAAAAAATGTCACTAATGATAGTTTAGTATGACATTTTGAAATGTCATCATTAATAATTATTTATTATGACATTTTGAAATGTCTTCATATGAGTTTTATAATGATATTTTTATCTACATGATTTGGTATTCTATTGTTACATAAAAACTATCATATATTAATAAATATCTCACCCATTTTTAATATTTTCATGATATAAATATTTACGCATATAAATAATTAACATGAACACAAATAAAAATTTTAAATTGGAATTAAAATGCAAATCAATAATTGCCAATTTTTTTGCAATACAAGACTGTTAAAGTAGTCACCTCAAAAAATATCTATGCACTAATCACAATCACAAATGTACCCAATATATTTAGTTTAAGAACTAGTAAAAAATTACAATCTCTCCTAAAGCCTAAAGCAAAACATAACCAAACTTCGAAACTTTACTGCATCTTCAATCTTCAACCGTCACATCTTAAACAAAATCCAATATTCATGTGACCTACAAAAAAAAATCATATATTAATTAGTTTGTGTAAATGAAATAAAATTAAAGAAGTATATAATAAAGAAAAAAAAATTATAATCTAGATCTAGATTTTTTTCATAAGCAAACCAAACCAACAAATGCTAAAACTTAAGTAGAAGGCAAGATGAACACGGTAAGATTGCAAAATGAACATGATAAATAATCAACCAATAGATTTGAACACGGTAAAAGAATATAATGCACTGATAGTGGAATAATCCACTGATAGTGGAATATAATGCACTAATAATGCCATGTCATGCCATGCCATAGTCAAATATAAAGGAAATTGTCAAAGCACTGATAGTGGAATGATAAAATGAATTCTGTTTGTTGGTCGCATAGCAAACTGTTCAATAGTATCTGAAGCATAATTCAGCAGATAAAGCTTGTTTGCAACCTATATAACGAGGTATATAAGTAAACAAAAGCTAGTGTTAATGAACTTTATAAAATGACAGTAGCATTGACACTAGCATTTTAACCTGCTAGTTCAGCAATGCTAGTGTCAATGAAAAAGCATTTAAACTTTTTCTATTAACATGATCTTACTATTACTATTAACCAAAGCCACGATGCTTGTGTTAATCACATAATCAATGAAAAAAAACACAAAGGGTGAATCATCTATCAAGTTACAGTAACGAAATATTGGTGGTGTCTTGATTAGTTCTAAAACCTTAATGCACATCCCAGAATGAGTCGATAACGACCACCCATTGACTAAGCTACGCTTTCGAGCATAACAACCATTGCACACATTAGCTTACTGTGATTTGATTTCTTATCTACACCAACACTTCCAAACCAACAGCTGTCAGACTGGAATGATTCAAGGAGACATGAGAATTTTCCAGCGCTTCCTGACAATGCAACCTGAAGTGGATAATGAAGTGATCCAAAACTCATCTGAGTTAACTGATACATCATTGTCATTTTGGTGCCAACTCCAAAATGCGTGAGTTGAGTTCACAATCTTCAGTTCCCCGTGACCAAAGCTCGCTTCCCTGAAAACTGACCACTCTGGCTTTGGCTCAAAAAGCTAGTTTAGCATTTTAACATGTTAAGAAGAAATTTCAAGATGGAAAGTCGCTGTAGAACAAGATCAATAAAGGCGAGAGTTGAAAAAAAGATCAGTAAATTTACTTATTAAAGAAGATACATGGGTAAGAAAAAGCATGGATATCTAATTAGTGAATGAGCATCAATATTCCACTATCATAGTTGTTTGGAGAAAAAAAAAGACAACACACATCAACAAAATTAAAAATCTAACCTCGTGCACCTAGTAGAAGTCTTCTTCATTAATTGTCAACTGCAAATATAATTGATATTCATTTTATAAGACATTAACATAATGACATATATAATAATAGTAGTTAATTAAAAATTTACATATCATACCAGATGACAAGGCCAAGCTATCATTCCTCCAAGTGCATCCTCAAACCTTTGTAAAAGATCATATGGCCTAATCAAACTCTCTTCCCGTTGTAGAACAACTAGAACTTGTATTTCACACCAATTTGGTCCCAATGCCTGTCTTCCTACTTCAGTATTCGGATCCATGCTACGAACAACTCCTTTTGCTACAATTTTTGTCGGATCAAATAGACTTTTTATCAAGACAGAACATCCAATCTACATGAAAAATACAAAAATAATGGAGATGTTAAAAATCAATAACGCACTGAATATAATAATAAAGTAAGAAAAATAGAAAAAGACTTTACCGTTAGAGATAAACGCATTGGATCAGAAAATAATGGGCTACTAGATGATGTTGTGTGTTGATTGCAAATCTTTGATTCTAACAGTGCAATGTGTTTGCCTTGCTTACTAATTTATTCATCCATTTTTCTAAATGTGTCTTTTGCTCAATCACTATTCGGTTGCATGTAATACGGCTTGGAACTTCTCCCCATAAATCAGATGGGCTAACACCATCACCAAGCATACGTACTCGGCTTGATTTATCTGGTCCAATGATTTGAGCAAAAATGTCATTTTGACCAACTTGATCATCCTCATCTTCAAAAAGTTGATTTTCTAGTTCTTTCATTGCAGCCTTTACCAAAAAATAAAAAACCAAAATTTATACATAGTAATGATGAAAACAAAAATCTTTTAAAGAAACGTAGTAGAAGATTATGATACAACATACCAATTTTTCTACCACAATGTTGCTTGAGGGAGTTCCATTAGCAAGAGTGAAGCATGCATGGAATAATTCAACTCGTGATGGCGGTCGTCCCTTTTCTTTGTTCTAAAATTAAAATTGGTTAAAAGTTTATAAATTCTAATGCATATAGAATTATAAGATTAATAAGAAAATTTACCAATTTTTGTTGCACTTGAGCGAAAGATCTTCTTCCAGTTGTCTGATTCATTATCTTTTGCTTCCGAGCAATCTTATTTTTTTCGCTTCTTTCCTAATATATTAAATTCAACTTGATACACAATACTAAAATCAACATGAAAATTTTTCTAAAGGGATAAAATATTATAAACCTTTGATTTTTCTGATTTCCACTGGACAACTAATTTCACATATTGTTCCACAAAAGCTCTGTTATCTCTTTCTTGCAGAAGAACTTCCATTGGCAACTCAGGATCATAATACTTCTTTTTTAGTTCTGACTTCCAGTTTCTCCATTTTTTTGCTATTGAATGTAGTGTCCAACTTTCTGTTCCAAGAAGAAGGCCATACTTTTCCTACAAAAGCATTTAGATAATTATCCTCGTGATAAATAATTACTTAATAAAAAAATTTATAAAATAACATTTCAATTACCTTTACAACATCTAACATTTGTTTCTTATTTTCCAAGGGCATTTTATGCCAATTTTCGATGTCAATTGGACAAAATTTTCCATTTCTTGCCAAAGTACCCAAAAAATCAGTAAATTTATTTCTTCTTGATCCTATAGGGCGTCCCATACCATCACATTGAATCTTAATACGTGGTTGCGTGCTTGGTCGACTCCAAATTTCTTTCATAAATGTAGGGCCTCTAGTTTTCTTCTTAGCGGTGGGAGATTCAGTTTCATAATCTACATCTAGAAATAAAAGAGAAATAAATAATTGAATAAATATAACGAAATGAATTAATACATTCTGGACGATAGGTTACCTTGATCAAATTCTTCATCCATAAAATCATTTTCAACAAGTGGATTATTGTTGAATTTAATCCTTGAAGTCAAATCTGTATGATTTTATATAAGAATTGAGGTTAGTAAAATGAACACATAAATAATCAACCAATAAGAATTGAGGTTACAAAAAAACATGGATAAATTGCATGATATAGTTGCTAACTGCTAAGCATAAGATATAATTGCATGATCAGGGCCCCAACAAAAAAACAAGGCAGGCCATCTAGTTGCTAACTGCTAAGCATAAGATATAATTGCATAAGATCATATAATTGCAAGAGATAAAAAAAAATCCATAATAGATACAGTATCCCCACTGCAGTTAAATAAGATATCATTAGATATACTTGAATATTGAATAAGATATAATTGCATAAGATCATATAATTGCCGTCCATTGACCCAGTTTGATCTTAGAGTGTGGTTACCCAACAAAATCTCCAGGTAATTTTGTTTAATCTTAATTTATTATGTAATTTTAATTCTAATTAATAAATTTAAATATTTTTTCTGAATCAGATATATCAAATTTAATTTTGCTCTAACATAAACTTAAACATGGTTTATGCAGACAACATTGTAGCCAGCAACTGATAAGCCGAGTGTAAACAGAATAAACTCAAACATTTGTTTCTGTAGAAAGAAACTCTACAAGATAAAGGATTCAAGTAGTATAGAAACTGAATTTATGATATGTAGTTCGAAGAAGATGAAATCTGACCAAAGAAGAGAACACTATGACGGATGTGTAAAGCTCCTACGGACTTATGTGAACTAGAACATTTTGATCATTCTCATCACAAGTTACCACTTACCTGGACTTTATATTTTGATGAAACAAGAAATATTATAGCACAAAAAGATGAGGAGGAAACAAAGAGGCGAGCTTCTTCACTCTCTTTTATTCCTTTGTCAGCCCAAAACTATATGAATCCTACTGAATCTTCAGCTACTTGTTCACTCTCTTTTATGTGATGATACTTGGACAGTTAAAATACTGCTCAATATACTTGCACTAATGTCTTATTGCATGTCATCAAAATTTATAATTGTTAAAGATATATTCGAACAAGTATAAAGATTTAAAACATTAAAGCAGCTTATTAAAGTATATTAATCCTTAATATTAATTATAGTATAATTAAGCATGAAATATAATCAAGATTATTCTGACCTTTTTCCCTAGTTACCACGTTCTCAAGTTCCCTTGCGTGGTTGGCAATCAAAACCGGTGGTGGAGTATTTGCCCCATCTTGATGTTGAGAATGAGATTTCCTAACTTTTTTACTTTTATGAGTCGCTCCTATCAAAAACAAGTTATATAGGATAATTAAAGCATAAAATAAGCATTATACCAAATTCATATAGAAAATTTTATTTTGAAATAAAATTTTCTAAAACTTCATATTTTTTTGATATCTAATACCTGATGTATCAATGACTTTATAGTTTGATACTTTTTCCATGTGCTTATTTGATACACCTTGTATGTTTTGGCAATCTGCACAAGTATTATTCTAACACAAACTATAAGCAAATTGTATTTTTAAGTATAATCAACTGGATCTTCTGACCTTTTTCCCTAGTTACCACATTCTCAAGTTCCCTTGCCCCATAGACTTGAATAAAGTAGATAATATACAAAAGCAAAAGATCAAATAAGATTTATATAAAAGAAAACTATTGATTGTTTATGTATAAAATAAGATTCTACCTCTTTCTTTGTCATTTCCAGTTGAATGGTTGGAAATCAAAACCGGTGGTGGAGTATTTGCCCCATCTTGATGTTGAGAATGAGATTTCCTAACTTTTTTACTTTTATGAGTCGCTCCTATCAAAAACAAGTTATATAGGATAATTAAAGCATGAAATAAGCATTATACCAAATTCATATAGAAAATTTTATTTTGAAATAAAATTTTCTAAAACTTCATATATTTTTTTTATATCTAATACCTGATGTATCAATGACTTTATGGTTTGATGCTTTCTCCATGTGCTTATTTGATACACCTTGTTTGTTTTGGCAATCTGCACAAGTATTATTCTAACACAAACTATAAGCAAATTGTATTTTTAAGTATAATCAACTGGATCTTCTGACCTTTTTCCCTAGTTACCACATTCTCAAGTTCTCTTTCCCCATCTTGAAGTTGAAAATAAGATTTTCTAACTTTTTTACTTGTAAGAGTCATTCCTATCAAAAACAAGTTGAAGAGCATAAAAAGAGCACATTATTTCCCTATTGATTCAGTTCCATAAAAAGAGCATCCGACCATATAAATCAATCTGAATACAAGTTTAGAATAATTTAACAAAGAAACTGAAAACAATCAAAACCATTGTTGTAGAAGTTCCTCTTGCTGAATTCTACTGATCCATGAGAAAGCATGAATCAAAACCATGAGAAAGCATGAATAAGAGCATAAATACTTAACATGAGGTTAATCTTAGCAATAAGCATTGTCCTGCCACACAAACATATCGGAGATGAGCTCATTGAATATAGTCAACATGTTCATTAGTAAAATAGAAATGAACTATTTCGCACTTGGTTAGAATGGAGTAGAAATTCAACAAAAGATAATATAAAATTATCACAACACTTGGAAGTCCTATCAGCATAATCCAGTTACATTTAGAAATAGCATATCTAAAGAAAGAGAAAAACAAACAATCTTCAGGTAGACAATCCATTAGAATTCAGATGTGCTATTCCTTTCTAAAAACCTGTGAGTGAGCGGATCTCAAACTGTGTATTGGAACATTTGTCGTTAACAAACAAGTATACGTTTTGCTCATCTATGATCTAACTGACATGCTAGCTATGTAGGGTTCAAGTGTTCAACAAAGTCCATGTACAGGGAATGTTGAAAATTATCAACATCTTCATCAACTCATACCCAAACTGTTTGGGGTTTGGCTAAATGAGTTTCATCCATCCTTCCAACTCTAAGCAAGACAAATCATTAATAACATTCAAATAAATTAACACATAATGTTTTCTTTGGTTGTCCTGTAGACGTTGCATCTTCTACTAAAGAATCTATGGTCATTTTTCAATATGTCTATATCTCAATCTATTGTCTCATTTTCTTATTTATTGGAGATGTACGTAACTTCTTTAAACATTAATATATATTTTTTAGTAATGCACATAACCATTTTAACATTCTCGTAAGTTGTATCTGCTTCATTAACTTTTGCTACATATTGTTACATAATCCAATCCTCTAATCCATAAACTATGATGGATCATACCACATCTTATAAAAAACAAGTTATATAGGATAATTAAAGCATGAAATAAGCATTATACCAAATTCATATAGAAAATTTTAACGAGCATAAATACTTAACATGAGGTTAATCTTAATTAGCAATAAATACTTAACGAGCAATAAATACCAAATACTTAACGTACCTTGTATGTATTTGGCAACCGTATTTTGAGATTGTGCATTTGTCTTATCTTGAGACTTTCCATAAGTTTGCCTCTCACAAGTCATTCCTATTAAGAGCAAAAATTACAATTTACAGAAAAATAAAATAAAAAGGCATATTAGCCATAGTGAAAAACATCCATAGTAATAAACATAAAAAAGCATGGACAAAATCTCATTTAATATCCTTACACATGATAAAAAAAACTACATAAAAAATAAAATGTCCATAGTGAAAAGAGCGAAAGGTAGTTACATATCCTTAGACATGATAAATAAAATGTCCATAGTGAAAAACATAAACAAGCTAGAAATTGATTGAGTTACATATCCTTAATCTCATCATGTATCAACATCAATTTCAACTCCTACAGTATCATCCCGAACCCAAATAAATTCTTCTTGTTCATTGTCGTTTTCAAGATTACAAATACAACTTTGAAGGTATGTATCAACATCTGCCATAGGTTGCATTTTATACTGTACGTGCTCGTGCATCGGTGGTGATAATTACATGCCAATTACAATCAACTGGATCTTCCACATAAAAAACTTGCATGGCCTGGGATGCTAATATATAAAGCTCATTATGGCGCTTCACATTTGTAAAATTGGCTAATAGAAAGCCATCCTCATCCAATTTTAGTCGTTTGCCTTTGGAGACCCAATCACATTCAAATAAAACAACTCTTCGACCTCCCCCATAATCTAACTCAATCACATTTTGCAAAATCCCGTAGTAATCAAGTTCGCTTGATACTGGATTCTGATCTCTAATACTTGAATAACTTGAAGTAGTAGCCCGAACAATTACACCACAATTCTGCATTTTTCTCTTGCGTTCCACTTCTTTTGTATGAAACCTAAATCCATTGGAAATGAATTTTTCATATTGCATCCCTATAAAATTCGGGCCTCTGCCAAGTGATTTCAGATCATTTGTTTTTGAATCAGCTTGTGAAAGATCTGTATTTTCAATCTATCACAAAGAAAAAATGATAAATTATGAATAAAAAAACATAGTATATAACTTTAATGACAATTATAAACATATACTTACATGTTTAGCAAACCAAGACAACAAAAGAATCACTATGCATACGTTCAATTTTGGTGAGATGGAAGACCGGAATGACTAAAGATTCAAAATCCGACGATGCTCACTACAAATTAAGAATGATGATTTGACAAACATCGATGATTATATATTTAAACACGATGAAATATATAATAACATACTCTATATAAGGTTGTACATGATGACAGTTGAATAACACATATTGATGTGCCTTCTTTAATGTCTCATCATCAAACTTAGTTGCAATGGCCTTTCCAAGTGCATAACCAGAGGATGTAAACACGTCCAATACAAATGTTGAGCCGATAGTTGTATCATCATTTCTTGTTGATTGATTGAATCTTGTCTCTACATAATCAGCTAAATATAAAGAACAGATGTCAAACATTCCTCAGCCAAATAACCCTCAGCAATGGATCCTTCTGGCCTACTTCTATTCCGAACATAAGACTTCAATGTCCCCAAGTACCTTATATCAAAAATATAAGTTTTGTATTATTTAGTGAAAATAATAATTTAAACAAAATAATATGAATAAGATTTTTCTATTACCTTTCAATAGGATACATCCACCGATAGTAAACTGGTCCAGCAAGTTATACTTTAGTAGCCAAATGTACAGTCAAATGAATCATTATGTCCAAAAATGAGGGAGGAAAAATCTTCTCAAGTTGACAGAGTATCACCCCAATATCATTCCTTAGACGAACCACATCACTTGGTGAAATTACTTTACAACACAACTCTCTAAAATACCTACACAATTTAATCAAAGGATTCCTAACTGATTTAGACAAAGTTTTACGTAGTGCTACGGGCAACAACTGTTGCATCAAAATATGGTTGTCATGGCTTTTAAAACCAATTAATTTTGTCGGTTTCATTTGAACCACCACCGTGAAATGTTGGATGCATAGCCATCTGGAACTTTAACTTTTTTTTCAAAACCTTGCAAAATATACCTTTTCTTTTTTTCCCCATTGAATAACATGCTGGAGGCAAATATACTTTACTTGGTCCCTTGTCAATTGGATGAAGTGCTGATCTTATCCAATTTCTTGCAAATCACGACGTGATTTAATATTGTCTTTAGTTTTCCCTTCCATATTCAACAATGTCCC